>JARHVA010006436.1:0-170000 GCA_037957365.1 Torreya grandis | reverse complement strand
AGAAAGTGATAATACAACACTACTAAAAGAAGAAAAGTATGATATATCTAAAGTAGACATCAAAGTTGGTAGAATTAGAGTTAAAATTAGCATTGCAATTGGATTAGACATTATAATTATATATAAGCCTAAAGTAGTTTCTAATGTAACTGTGGGGGTGGTCATTAGAAGTGGCACATAGGCAGGCCTAGTTTGAGTTTGTAATAATGTGTACTTGGGTAGCTAAGCACTTTGAAGTGGAATACGTATGGCTCTTGTTGTTGAAGTGGATTTCTTGGTTGCGTATATATATAGTTAAAGTGAATGAATTGACTGAAAGTTGGCATATATGGTCTCAAAATCAAGCAAAGATCTTTTAAATAATTAAGAAAGATTGTCCATCAAATTATTGTGTATGCCTAATGAAACTCTAAACTCAACATATAGTGCCTCAGTCCTTATCATTTTTTTCCTTGAAAAATTAGCCTATTGTATTATTTCATCATTATTTATGTAAATAGTTCATTTAATCTCTACTCTAAAATTATCCAATGCTACTCATATAATATTCTCAAAAATGGGTTCAGACACCAATTTCCCCTATGGAGTGTTTACTTGAGTAAATCTAAATTTATTAAGGATAGAGAGATATTCCATCTCTTGATTTATAATTTTTTGGACCAGAGCTTGCATCTCTTGATGCTACTCAAGTACACTATCACTTTTGGTAGTAATATAATTTTATGCCCAAGTAACTTCATATTTTGTTATTAAATTCAGGTGGGCATACACCTTATTCCTTGTTGCCTATCTTATAAAAAGTATTTTTACATCAATATATTTTATTTTATTGAATAATTTATCCTCACTTGGGTTGGGAGGTGGCATTTGCATACCTTATTGAACCAATAATGTCAATTATTCTTTTAGTTATCCCTTACAAATTGTCCACTATCTCTCTAAGGGCCTGCATAATGCTTAATTTTGGTTGCCTCTATATAGGCTGATCAAAAATTTTGAACATCTCTTTCATGACTCACCAAACAATATCTAAAAAAATATAGGGGTCCTCTTTATATCTATCTAGCTCTGAGGGATTTATTTTTCTTTGTTTTGTTGAAGATAATATGTGTTTTCTTTATTCTAGTTTGACCTGCTACCCTTCAACAACCATAATTTTACTCTTCTCCTTTCTTAAGAAGTTTGTATGTCTATCAAAATGAAAATTTATTGTAATTTTCTCAATTATCATTAATATTATCTCCTTGGTTCTTCTTATTGTAACTATTGGATCCACTAATGAGTTTCCAATGCAACTTATTTCTCTATTTACTCTATTTGTGTTGTAGATTTGCTAAGGGTGATCATCCTGGAGGTAACATGGCCCTTGGGGAGGATGTCTCTATTGTAGGAAAAGGATTAATATCCTTCCTCCATTTAGTAACCTACCTTTATTTAGTGGCCTACCTTTGGACTAGTATGTCAATGACATATTTGGCCTGCCCTACTATTTTGTGGACTGAGATGGTAGGTGAGTCTACTTAGGGTATTGGGATAATGGGTATCTCTAATTAGGTAATCATCCTTGGAGGGGTATCTAGGGTAGTAATAATTAATGTGGACATTAGGTTTAAAAATGTACCCCTTTTCTTGGCTTAGGGGTTTATGGACTAGTTTCACCAAATAATGATTAAGTTATATGGTTATTTAATAAGTTTTGTAAATAGTTATTAGTAGAAGTATATGCACCCTGAATAGTCATAATAGTGTTGGCAAGGATTAGAGTATCAAGTTAGGATATGGTAGTCAAAATGGGCATTATTGCTACCTATGGCTAATTTATTTAGCTTAAATAATGCAAAAATGTAAAGAATCTCCTACATCACTAGTGGTTGCAAAAATTTAGTAATATTCTAAATAATGTGGACTTAGGGAACTTAAAACTAAGGGAGAAATATCTGGGGCATTGGTTGTTATAGTTTCTATTATATTAATCTGATGTGGAGATCTTGTAAGTGTAATTAGGATTGTCCCTTATGATATAATGTGTTTCTTTGAATATGCCTCTCCTTTTACATCCCATTATTTATTATTTCTTCCTTTTACTATGAAGTTAATTGGGCTGCCATCCCACTCTTGTAACTTTCTACTAAATTTATTATTATAAAGCCATGAATTCACCATGTCTTGATTATATGACATGTTTGGGAAGGGGAGCATGAAATACCTCTCAAATGCATTTCCATTGATGTATGCAATTGGTGTCTTTCCAAGCCTAAAGTGTAATATATTTCCAATAAATTTTTCATTCATAAATAAATCAAATAATAGGTCAATGGAGGGAATTACCTATGGATTTGTTGTTACATTGTGAAGGATGATTATTTTGATGGTTAGGAGATCATATTTGTACCTTTATGTGAAAATAGAGAGTTGGTCCTCATATTTGTATAATTTTAATACATCAACCATATCCCAAATGGTAGAGCAGTGTTTCAAATCATGGTTCAATACTGTCAAATCAAATTTTGTATCTATATATTTGATTGGATCTACAATTGAGTATGCTTAGGAGACTAGAATACCAAAAAATGAAGCCATTAATGTTGTCTGAAATCTATATTCTCTATGAAAGGCTTATAAATTCTTATTTGTAATGGAGTTCTAGATTCACAATCTAAACTTGAGCTCAAAATTCATAATATTATTGATAGCTTAGAGGAAATGTAATTAGACTAGAAATGAGAATTCAAAATATATTGCTTTAGTTCCATTGGATTTCATAATTGAATGCATTAATTTTTTAGTTCATGTGAATTAAGTGCAACAAAAACATTTTCTCTTTTCCATGTTTATTAATTGCATTTAAATTTTATAATATCAACTTTCATAACTTTTACTACCATGTGGCTTCTTCTACATTCTTATGGGTGTTTAGTCATATTAGTATGGTAGATGTCTCTTTTCCACTCTCTCTAGTTTACATGTGATGTGTTTTTACTTTCTTATGTATATTCAAAAGACAAATGTCTATGTGCTTCTATTTTTCTCCTAAGTTATAGTTTACCATGCTTTGTCTCTTTGGTTGTGGGCTAGTTAGATGATGACACATGGATGAATCTCACTACTCTACTTGCCCAATAATTTCTATGCAAAGGTCCATGATAACATCATCGTTGGGTTATCAAGATGATGAAACATGGATGGATCTCACTACTCCACTTGCATGAGAATTTTTGTACAAAGGTCCATGCTGACATAACCTTTAGGTTACCAAGATGATGACACATGGATGGATCTCACTAATCTGTTTGCCTAAGAATTAATGTATAGATTTCCATGATAAAATCACATCTGGGATACTAGGATGCTGACATGTGGATGGATCTTGTTGATCCACTTTGACAATACTTTTTGTACAAAGGTGTGTGATGACATCACTATCAAGTGACTTACATTCTTTACTTAGGCTTTGAGTTAGCAAATTGATGCCACATGGTAATATTAAATGAGATCTAAGAGGGTCAGGGATACAACTCAGCATGGAATAACCTGCTTAGGACATAACATAGACAAATACCTGATTAAAAGAAAGACTTCAACTTAGTTAGCCATTATATCATACGTTAAGCAAACATAGTCATTTATTTAAATGAAGTCAAAGGTGAGAAAATAAAACATGTGATATGGCTTAAACATAGATTTGATTTGATTATAATTTTTGAACACTCCACAAACATTAAATTAAATCCAATTGACTGAATCAATGAATAAAATAGATCAAAAAGTCAAGCAAATTCATTTTAGCATCAGATTAAGTTTTTCACTTTTATATTCTATGTCATAGACTTCTAGTTCAAAAGACCCCAAATAATAATATATGATTAATAATGGATCCCTATTTTATTTTATTTTAAAATGGGGTGTGTGTGTTAGGGCATAATAGACTTGTCACATGTAATGATCCCAATTAAAGGAGTGAAAAATGCCTTGAAATAGAATTGAAAAAAAGTAACATTGCAACAAGTATATGACTTTAGGGTTGATATATTGTATGAAGATGAAGGTATAATAAATTATTTTCTTATGTTATAAAGAGATATGGATATGCCATAAAATATGAAAATTAATCCCTATAAGGTCTAGATATTGAAATTCTATGGTAGGTATTCTTCAATAGTATTTGGTGTAGGAATTGTTCTGATATCCCCTAAAAAGGAATTATTTCCTTTCTCTTATAAGTTACAGTTCCAGTGTACTAAAAATATTGCATAATATGAAGCACTCTTACTTGGATTATAGGCTACAAAAGAGATGGAAATTAAAAAATTGAAAGCATTGGGAGGTGCAGAACTTGTTGTGAAGTAGATCAAAGGATAGTATTAGGTAAAAAATCACCATTTGAGACATTATAGAAATAAAGTTTGGGATCATATATAATATTTTGAGGCATTTTATACTCATGTTATTCCAATAAAAAGTAATTCCAAGGCAAACATGCTTGCAGTACCATCTTCATTATTGATTCCACATTTAGAATTGCTACAAATAAATACACAATTAAGTTGGTGTATTAACCTATTATACCAGATAATTTAGATAATTGATAGGTATTAAATAATGATCAACAAATAATCTCCTTTCTTGAGAAATATGATATTTTCAGAAATCTATATTTGGAAGGTAGTGATTCGTCATAAAAATAATCTTCTTCTCAAACTCAGATAGAAGGCATTGCTAAAAAATAAGATGAAGAAGGGGTAATCAAACTAAAATAGAATAAGATTATTAAAGGCTTGGTATCATTTGAGAAACCTTTTAACAAGCATGATAGATTCATAAAAAATAAGTTGCATAAAGATTCTCTAGTTTCAACAAATTATGAGAAAGTGAACATTGGATTTGAAGAACAACCCAAGCAAGTTAACATTAGAAAATATTGTTCAACAGAAGAAAAGAGAAAATTCATCATCTTGTTTTGAAAATGCATTGACATTCTTGCATATTCATAAAAATATCTCAATTTTTTTCATTATAAGGAAACATAAAACATAGTTCCTTTCAAACCTGATGTCAAACCCTTTAGGCAAAAGCAAAGATAATATAATCTAAAGATTTTAGGCACAATTTTTCTATAAATTCAAAAAATGTTGAATATAAAAATTATTTTCCTTGATCATCATTCAACTTGGATTGTTAATATAGTCCCAGTTCATAAAAATAATGGAGAAATCATGATTTATGTAGACTTCAGGAATTTCAATCTTCTCTCAAAAATAATTTTTCATTTCCCATCTTGGACCAAGTTCTTTAGGTTGTCACAAGTTCTAAAATGATATCAATGTTAGATGGTTTCTTAGGTTATAATCAGATTGAGGTTGATAAATAAGACCAACACAAGATAGATTTTATGAGTCCATGGGGCAATTTTGCATATCAAAAAATGTCATTAGGATTAATCAATTTGGGAGATATATTTTGAACAGCCATGTATATCACATTCAAAGATATTAAGTATAAGATGATTATGGTATACTTATATGGCCTAACATTTCTCCTAAAAAAGAGAGAAGATCACTATGAACACCTTGAGAAAGTATTCAAAAAGTGTCAATTACATAGTATTTCTCTGAATCCTTAAAAGTTAATTTTTAGGATGACTTTAGGGAAACTTATCAAGAATGTTATCTCCAATAAATAATCAATATTTATCTAAAAATATTTGAATTAATCTAGAAATTTTCTCTGCCAACTAGTAAACCAGGTGTACATTTATTATTTAGGAAGGTGAATTTCTTAAGGAGATTTGTTCAAATTTTTCATAAATCACAAGGCATGTTGATAAGGTGATGAAATGGAAACCCTCATTCAAATTTAAATAATGGTAAAGAGGTTTTCAAGAAAATAAAAGTTTTTATTTCTTGTGCACCAACTCTGGTTTGTTTAGATTTCAAAAAAGAGTGCACCATTTATTGTTATGCCCTAGAACATACTCTTTCATCCATATGAGTTCAGAATAATAATGAAGGTATTGAGTTTACCATTAGTTTCATGAGTTTTAATATTAAGGGTCAAGAATTTAAATATTATCTAGAAGATAAGCATACATATGTAGTTGTAAAAGTTGTTGAATAGTTTAGATGCTATATTATACATTCACATTTCATTGTGATGGTGCCAAGTGCAACAATGAATTCTATTCTGAATCAACAAGAAACAAGGTCTAAAAGAGGTAACTAGATAAGTAAGGTTTAATAATATTATCTTGAAATCAATCCCAAAAAATTGGTTCAAAGAAAAGGATTGTGTTAGCTCATATCAAAATAGGAATATTCTCAGATAATTTATTCAAAAAAATTTGATAATCAGAACAAAGAGGATCTTCCCTTGGTCCTTTTTGTATATTCTACTAATGAATGATTTATTTATATTGATTTATTTTTGACATATGGAGAATTTCATTTTCACCTTTATGCTAAACAATGTATAAAACTCAGTTTGAAGGCCAAAAGGTACATAATTTAAAAAGAGTATTGATGGCTTTTTCTTGAGATGTGTTGATGATGAACAAAATAAGAAGCTCTTACAAGCCTTTCATAATCAATATTGAATTAGACACTTTTCTGCTCTAGTGACAACTTAAAATATTTTAAGAGCTCATTGCTATTGTCCAACACTATTTAAGGACTCATATGAATGGGTAAGAAAATGTGAAGATTGTCAATAGTTTGTTGGATGACTAAAACTTGTAGTATTTCCTCTCAAGCCAATAATGATAGAAGAACCTTTACAATAATGGGGATTGGATTTTGTTGGAAATGTGAACCCTCATTCAAGTGTGGGACATACATATGTTCTCACTACCATAGACTACATCACCAAATGGGTATAATCCATCCCATTAAAGTAGACAACTTCAGAATTTATTTGTAATTTCATTAAGGAGAACATCCTCGTGAGGTATGGTGTTCCTCAAAAGATATTAATAGATAATGATTCAATTTTTTCTTATTTAAAATTGATTAGATTATAATATGGATATAGGATCTCATTTTACCATTCTTTACACTATTATCCATAGGGAAACAATCAATTTGAGCCAAGCAATAAGAATATGGTCACTATGATTTGTACGTTGGTTAATGAGAATTAGAGGAATTGGCACAAAAATATGTATGGTGCATTTTGGTTAGATTTCATAACACCAAATAAAGATATAGGTATGTCCCCATCCTTCTTGATCTATGGGATTAATGTAGGAATTCCAATAACACTTGAATTGATTGTACTTTAGCTATCTAGAGCCATTAAAAATCATAATTTTGAAATTCCATTAGATAAAAGAAATCTCTATTTGAATAATCTTGAAGAAGATATATCTCGAGTTCTTGAAAAAATTTCCAAGCATCAAACTTAGGTCTTTACTTTTTTGACAAAAAAGTAAAGAGAAGGGATTTCTAGGTAAGATATCTTTTTCCTTTTTGGGATAAGAGTAAAGAACCAAATGGAAGTCATGAAAATTTTGATTCCTTATGGATGGGCCCTTCAAATTTAAGCACTTGTATGGAGACAACACTTTCTACTTGGGTTATTATGATGCCATGAATTTTAATTTAACCTACAATGGGTAATATCTTAAGCATTCCTTCAAGTGAAGGTAAGTAGTCCCCTACATGTAAGTATGTATATAACAATTTTGATTGTGTTTCCAATTCCATTGTTCCTTTTGGATTGTTTTGTATTACATCATTTTGTTTTGTGTCTTTATCCTTGTTAGTTGGTTCTCTTAACTTTGAAATCTCTTGTTTGTCCTAAGTCTATCTTTTTATCAAAAGTTAAAAAACTTCTTCACCCAATAGAGTTACATTTATCTACAAAACTCAAGTTTAGAATTCTTCTTTCATCCCTTACATTTTGAGGTCCACAATTAGAGCCAACTATTATCCTAGTTTTTAAACAAAAGCAAAAAATCTAAGAATTTCAAAGGTTGTCAAAATTATCATCTTCAATTCAAAATAAACTATCTAAATAATTCATTATCGTAAGTCAATAATTGACCAATTTTTTTAAAAATTAAAATTAAAAAAAAGTGTAAAAGTGGCTAATTATTTAGCCTTGTCATATTTTAGTTATCTTCTAAACACACATGGGGAATCTTCTAATTTCTTAGTAAGCTATTAAAACCTAATGTATGTTTGAATACCTATCAGAACACAATACATTATTAAGCACATGTTGAAATCTAATGTATGGTTGATAACATCTTAGATCCTGATACCCCTACAAATAATCCCTTGAGATTATTCCTTTTATCCCTACACACATCAAAACTTGATATATTACCAAACACTCCTATGGATCTTGATACTTACTCATGCACCCAATGTTTTATAACATTAATTCACAAGATTTCTCTACATGTGTGAGGGTATCTAGCTTAGATTTAAATCTCTTTGCTTTCCAATTTTTTATTCATTTTGCTCTACTACCACTTGTAATCTTTCATTCTCATGCATTTTGACATTATAAGGTTCATTGAGTCAGCTTATTTCGAATTAACATGAGCTAGGGTTTATTTTTTATAACTCTAGCATTGATATTCATAGGTTTTCCTCAGTATTTGAGAAATTGATTGAATATTTTATTTCATAACTTCTGAAAAATATTTTTTTAGAACTCATATTTTCATGGTGAAGCTTGTTGGAATTTACTACTTATATATACATCATTTGGATCCCACCCATATAGTATACACATTGGAAGATTTAGAATATGGCCCAAGCATTCACTAGATTTTGAGAGTTTTTCAAGCCACCATCAAACTCTAAATCCTACCAAAAAACCTATTAGGATCTGATACGCTGTCAGACATTCCATCAGACTCCAAAATCTATATGTGCAAACATCATAACTTGGTAAATTATTTAACACGCCATCAAACTCAGATCATTGTCAAACACACTAAATTTCATCCATTTATAAAATAAAATTATAGAATCTACCTTATAATTATTGTCACTTGGATGCACCCTATGAGAAGAGGTTTTCTAGGCCTCTAATCCAAGTGGAAAAATGGGGACATCTCACTTGTTGTGGGTGAGCAAACTTGTGAGATGAACCTCTAGATTAGGGGCTAGCTCCCCTTGATGCATCATTTAAGCTCATGCTCCTATTAATAACAACTTAGGGGAGATGAAAAGGGTTATAAAAATTGAAAATAAACCTATTATACTAGATTTGATGCACCAAAATATTGTGCTCTACTCTTACCTTTGACGTACACTAGAAACTAATTATAAATAACACATACACTTCATTCAACATCAATCTCCCCTCTCACATCATTGTTTCAACATGGGGTATTGTAGATGACATAGGGTAGAAGGAAATAAATAACAATAATTCTAAGACACTCCATTGAGAATCCTAATCAATTACACCTACATTCTCTTCAGACACTTCTTGTTGACCTGCAAGAAGGAAAACACAATACACTAGGTACCAATAGAATCAACATGTGAAGGTAAAGGAAACTACACTTGCACAAGACTAAAACTAAGCATATATACTTAGTGAAATATTTGAATCAGGTAAAACACTTTTACTTATTTCTTTAAGGTAAACTTTTTATAGGGATTCTTTGTACCCAGGTAGAGAGACATAAATAATGGCCAAGAAGGCCTAATTTATAGAATTTGGAGGGAGAGAGAGAGAAGAGAAGTTGAAAAGTGACAAGGACATGCATCACCAAGTGAAAATTATTTAAACATGAATGAGAGATAAGTATCAGGTGAGCCATATATTTTCATTAGTTACAAATATCATCTTCAATCATCGAAGACCTACAAATGGTTAGAAAACTACCCCTCATACTTGGTCTTCCAAAACTGCTCAAAATATACACTTGATCAGTTTTTATGATGAATATAAGTATGAGTGGTTACTAAGAGGCCCTCACATTCATTAGGGAGGCTTCTAACCCTTCCTATCATCTTGGCCATGTATGATCACACTTGGCGGTTTTAAAACAACTCTTTTCCCTTCACCCTTCACACTTGGCATCTAAAAAATCTTAATCCTTGAAATATGATACATAAAAGAGGATAAATGAAATGTTTAATTATTTTTCATGGTATAATTTACAATAAATTGTCCTTAAAAGGCCCTCCAAATGAAGATTTGCTACTTTCTCTAATTCCTCACTAGATGGCTCATTGGATTGGCTGAAAGTGAGAGTATGTTTTGGAAAATAAGAATATTTTTAATGATATGAAATGAAATTTTAAATTTATATAAATTTTAAATCTTCCCTCCAAAATTTTTATGATCTTCTAACTCCTTTTGTAGCTTACATAACACTCAAAATGGTCAAAATAAGCCCAATTTTCCTCTGATCCATACAGTTCCATAAAAAAAACATATATGGGATCTTATTAGTGATAGGACCAAAACTCCCCAAAGCTTTGACACAACTTGTCAGATTTAAGAGCACACATGATTACCATTGTATAAGCAATTAAACATGCGGAAATACCAGAAGAACAAATAACTATCAATGAGAAAACACACAGAATATGAGAGGCAACACACAATTGTATTCAACTCATTACAAAGGAAATTACAATAAAGAGATCACAATATTCTTCCACCTCTATGAGGCTTCCTCCTCAAGGGATCCAAGTAATCTTCCCACCTGAGTAATCTTCTCTCATAGGTCACAACACACAACTAACACAAGCTGTTGTTCACCTCATTGTACATCTTTACAATCGAGTACGAACCGGTACTCCAAGTAGATCTCACCATGATCCTGCTGATGTACTGCTGTCACCTTGGACCCTGGCCAACCACCAATCTCGTTCTGACCCTCATATTCACACACCCCTGTAGACCACCCTAATCTTACTTATCACATGTAGATCTCCTCCATGACCTTGCAACATCCTGCATATCAAACCTGATCTTACATACATGGGGAATCCTACTTGATTCCACCATGGGAAGAACTCTCCAAGCTCTACATGGCTCTTCTACAAGTTCAACACTTAACAATACAGCCCATGAGTCTATTATAGAGATCTAATGCATACACTTAATTTAGACAAGCGGCTCAAAGACTCGAACTGGTCTTTATCATGCAAACAATGCGTTCACTTAACTGACTGTCTGTTAATAGTAGTTCAGACCGCTACAAGCGACCGACATTGGTCCTTGCCTACCTGGAGGTGACCGATGCAGGCCGATCTCCCGCTAATGTCGGTTTCCCTTCTGCATCCCCTTACCGACGTCGGTTTGGCTTGTCAATGCCGGTGACTGTCACAAGCAGAAAACCTCCTGTTTGCCTTAAGGTGTAGCTTTTAGCTCCACACCCTAATAATCTCCCACTTGGAGATAAATAGCTATGCCTATACTTAAACCAGTACTCTGTCTAATCTGCATCTTGGCTTGTATTCCTCTTCAATCTCCCATTTGAAGATAACCCACCACACTCCTTATGGTGCTAACCCTGTGCCTGAATTTCTTCATTCTCAACTTACCTTCTTCTGCCTTGCTATACTCCCACTCAAACAACAACCCCTGTGAGTAACCTGTAATCAACAAACACTTAACAGATCTGGGTCATCTGTTAGTCAAACTCACTCTGAGAACATCCAACTTCACTTTGATACCAATTGATAGGACCGAAACTCCCTAAAGCTCTGACACAACTTGTCAGATTTAAGAGCACACATGATTACCATTGTATAAGCAATTAAACATGCAAAAATACCAGAAGAACAAATAACTATCAATGAGAAAACACACAAAATATGAGAGGCAACACACAATTGTATTTAACTCATTACAAAGGAAATTACAATAAAGAGATCACACTCTTCTTCCACCTCTGTGAGGCTTCCTCCTCAAGGGCTCCAAGTAATCTTCCCACCTGAGTAATCTTCTCTCATAGGTCACAACACACAACTAACACAAGCTGTTGTTCACCTCATTGTACATATGTACAATTGAGTACGAACTGGTACTCCAAGTAGATCTCACCATGATCCTGTTGATGTGTTGTTGTCACCTTGGACCCTGGCCAACCGCCGATCTTGTTCTGACCCTCGCATTCACACACCCCTGTAGACCAACCTGATCTTACTTATCACATGTAGATCTCCTCCATGACCCTACAACATCCTGCATATCAAACCTGATCTTACATACATGGGGAATCCTACTTGATTCCACCATGGGAAGAACTCTCCAAGCTCTTCATGGCTCTTCTACAAGTTCAACACTTAACAATATAGCCCATGAGTCTATTATATAGATCTCATGCATACAATTAATTTAGACAAGTGGCTCAAAGACTTGAACTGGTCTTTATCATGCAAATAATGCATTCACTTAACTGACTATCCGTCAACAGCAGTTCAGACCGCTACAGGTGACCGACGTCGGTCCCTGCCTACTTGGAGGTGACCGATGCCGGCTAATCTCCCACCGATGTCAGTTTCCCTTCTGCATCCCCTTATCGATGTCAATTTGGCTTGTCGACGCCAGTGACTATCACAAGTAGAAAACCTCCTGTTTGCCTTAAGGTGTAGCTTTTAGCTCCACACCCTAACAATCTCCCACTTGGAGATAAATAGCTACGCCTATACTTAAACCAGTACTCTATCTAATCTGCATCCTGGCTTGTATTCCTATTCAATCTCCCACTTGAAGATAACCCACCACACTCCTTGTGGTGCTAACCCTGTGCCTAAATTTCTTCATTCTCAACTTACCTTCTTCTGCCTTGCTATACTCCCACTCAAACAGCAACCCCTGTGAGTAACCTGTAATCAACAAACACTTAACAGATCTGGGTCATCTGTTAGTCAAACTCACTTTGAGAACATCCAACCTCACTCTAATACCAATTGATAGGACCGAAAATCCCTAAAGCTCTGACACAACTTGTCAGATTTAAGAGCACACATGATTACCATTGTATAAGCAATTAAACATGCGGAAATACCAGAAGAACAAATAATTATCAATGAGAAAACACACAGAATATGAGAGGCAACACACAATTGTATTCAACTCATTACAAAGGAAATTCCAATAAAGAGATCACACTCTTCTTCCACCTCTATGAGGCTTCCTCCTCAAGGGCTCCAAGTAATCTTCCCACCAGAGTAATCTTCTCTCATAGGTCACAACACACAGCTAACACAAGTTGTTGTTCACCTCATTGTACATCTGTACAATCGAGTACGAACCAATAGTCCAAGTAGATCTCACCATGATCATGTTGATGTATTACTATCACCTTGAACCTTGGCCAACCGCTGATCTCATTCTGATCCTCACATTCACACACCCCTACAGACCAACCTGATCTTACTTATCACATGTAGATCTCCTCCATGACCCTGCAACATCCTGCATATCAAACCTGATCTTACATACATGGGGAATACTACTTGATTCCACCATGGGAAGAACTCTCCAAGCTCTACATGGCTCTTCTACAAGTTCAACACTTAACAAAACAGCCCATGAGTCTATTATATAGATCTCATGCATACACTTAATTTAGACAAGCGACTCAAAGACTCGAACTGGTCTTTATCATGCAAACAACGCGTTCACTTAACTGACTATCCGTCAACAGCAGTTTAGACCACTACAGGTGACCGACGTCAGTCCCTGCCTACTTGGAGGTGACCGACGCCGGCCAATCTCCTGCCAATGTTGGTTTCCCTTCTGCGTCCCCTTACTGACGTCAGTTTGGCCTGCTGACGCCGGCGACTGTCACAAGCAGAAAACCTCCTGTTTGCCTTAAGGTGTAGATTTTAGCTCCACACCCTAAAAATTAGAGTTATAAATAGATTATATTCAGAAATAATATTCAAATTCATCCATCTTGTGGCACTTTTAGGCTCATTTCCACCTCTAGGTCTCAAACAGGGTTTTAGGAGGGTTTTAGAGTGATCATCCCTCTTAACATTTGTTCATAAAGGTGGAACACTATAATTATTTAAAAATTAAACATGTGTATTATTGAGGACCCCATAAAACTTCCTTTAATATATCCATGTCCCATGCAAGAGATGATGGAAGTTTCAAGCATTTGAAGTTGGCCATTTGAGCCATTTTAGGCCTTTTGTGAGGGTTTGGGAGCTTCTAAGCCAATAATTGACCTTATGATGCATTTCATTGAAAAAAAATGTCTCAAAAACTTCTATATTATCCCTAAAAACATGTTACAATCATTTTATTATCTCCTTAAGATCAAAAAATGAAAACTTACCCTTGTTTGGCCTTAGGCCTAGACTTTACAAATAAGCCTGCTTGTTATTTGAGACTCAACTTGACACTCTAATGGATAATTTTGACCTATGATGGATCCAAAAAATTTTATATACCACATAAAACATTTTAAAATAAATTTTAATTAATTTAAAATGTAAAAAATTCAAATGACTCCTAGTTGAGCTTTTAGGCCTACGGATTCCCACTAGGTATGCATGCAAACCTCCTAGGTTAGAACAACCTATATGCTTCCAGACATTATAATAAGGTTTAATAGGATTATTTATGTCCCATAAATATTATAAAATCATAAATTTTTCCTTTACATCCTTTTGGCTCAACATTTCATCATTTTCCTCAAAATTGGCACCTCCATGCACACCAAAACTACCCATGGTCTGAGACAAAACAATGAGTGCTTTCCATATTATCTCATAAAATATGATTATTTTATCATGTTGTATAAATGTTAATATATAAAAAAAATTATCTCTCGAATCCTCCATTTGGTCCCCTAACTCTCCAAGTTTGCAAGACAGACTTTTGTGAAAACATAGTTTGGGGGGGCAGGGTATAGGATGCACTTGGAAAGAAAAGAATGATTTTATATTTTTGGTGATATGTTAGTGTATATACATACCTTTAATTATGTTTTAAAATAATTATATAGTTAAATTTCCCATTTAAACACCTCTTATGCTCTTGGGAAACATGAATTAGGCCTATAATGCTTGGAAAAGGGGAAAACTTGTTTTATGCTTTGGTTGCATGTGTTTTTAGCTTATTCTATGTTTTTAAAACACAATTAAAGCCTGAAATAATGATTATAATCTCATTATGGTTACAATACATAAATTTTCCAAGTTTAAGTTCAATCTCTTACCTTAGCTCATCCCTTGAATTCCAAATTATGCCTATGCCCCTTAAGGACTGAGACAGTCCCCTTAAGCTATGGTTGTAGGTGTGTTTGAGGGTTAATTAGAGTATGGAAGGAATATTTTTACCATAAAAAACCTATTTAAACCAATTAAAACTCATTTTAATTTCAAATGCCTTGTCTCATGCTTCTCTATCCCCATCTCATGTATTGCTTCACTATACTACCTGTACGGACTGAGACACAATTTTCATTAGTTGTAAGTTCTCATGGATGTATTTAGCCTCAAACTTTGTGTATAAAACATTTTTTTGAAATTCATATAATCATATATTATTCATATGACTCACCTAAATGCTTCATTTGAGTTCCAAATATCACTTTACCCATGACTGAGAGTAATTCCTCATACTAGACTGTAGGTGCATGTTTTTTTAGGCCTGTAGACTTTAATGAGCTTGATTTGGATCATGTTCACCTTGTCTAGGATATTTTGGAACTTTAATTTATACTTTTAGAATTAAAATTTGGATTATATTATTCTTTATTATTACTTACACCATCATTTTGTGCTAATCCTTGAAACATTGTCCTTACTGCCTTTCTGCCCTGTGTAAGGATAGGGGATGGTCCAAAAGGTCAATTCATGAAATCATCACTTCTCCCCTTAAAATAATGATTGGAATTTATTTTTAAGTGGTTTAATACCATTTTAAAAAATTTAAAATTCTTATAACCTCCTCATATGATGCAAGCATTAACCCTCCCTTGGAAATCCTGTATACATTACTGTTGAAAATCAATGATTTTTTGCCATTTTGGGAGGTCTCAAAACCTATGTTCCACTCCTCATTTCAAGATAAAAATTGGAATGGTTATATTAGGTTGATATGGATACAATTTTAAATAAATAAATCATTGTAACATATTTTTTATATGACATATGTTATCCTAAAAAACCTTCAGGACCTTTGTTTGGCTATTTTAGGGAGTGTTGACCCGAAACAGTCAAGTCATCATTTGAAGTGGAAACTTCTTCTTGGCATAGCATATTATATCTTCATGGCATGAAATAAATTATCCTTGGATATTATAGGTGTAAAAAATGATATCTATAATTAATTTAAAAAACTCATACCTCCATACAATCCTCTTATAGAAGGTGACTACTAGCATTTTGTGGACAAGGCAGTGGGCAAGGAAACTAGGCAATTTTAGCCTTGAAGGAGTTGATAGTTTGATACCTCACCATGTAAAATTGATGAAATAAGATTTTATACATGAATCCAAGATTATCTAACACCTCATAGATATCCTTCGACATTGTAAAACTCAGATTTCTCATACATGACTGTCAACTTAGAAAATAAGCACAATTTGAACTCTCCTTCAAGTGGCATTGAAAGAGAAGTGTTGGATGGTTGAATAACCATGTAAAATACCTCTTAAAACCTATAAAAACCTCATAAAACTCACACATATCCTTGGATTCATGGAAATAATAAATATATGTAAACATATACCCCCCTTGGATGTAATTCTACAAAAGGTTGTTTGGATTGTTAACGATTGTTAATATAAGAGGAGGAACCAAAACACAAAATAATATTATTAAAATTAATTAAAATAATATTAAAATCCACCTATAGAATCAATCCTTCCAACTCTACATGTACCTTTCATACCAAGTGCTTGAAGTTGACCTTCCTTTTCATGCCAAGAGGGAAAGGGAGAAAAATAAGTTTCAGATGAATTTTTTAATGTAATTTATTCTATCCAAACATGGAGATGAGATGGGAAGGTGAAGAGTCACACCACCACGTTTTTACAAGTGGCACACTTCCCAAGGAATTGTATAAGTGTCATTCTCTCTCTCTTTGGCTAAGAAAACTGACTTTTATCTAAACAACCTACAATTTATTTAGTTATGTCAGCTTATTGAGACTTGTAAGGACACATTTGTGATGAAATAATCTTTTTTAACTTGAAAATATCCCAAAAAAACACATATAAAGCATTAAATGCACTTAAAATGACCTCTAAATGCCCAAAAAATGATAAATAAACCTAGGGGACTAATAACCAAAGGTAACATAACATGAAATGAAATTAATTGACCTATGAAACACCTTATAAAAACATATTAAACCCTTTTAAATTATTAAAAGTGATTTTTTTTTACTAGGGGTGCCCTATTTTGACTTAAAAGTCAAAATTGGTCAACAAATTGGTGACTCATAGGGGTAGTATGTCTGTTATACTAACTAGACCAATAGCCTTATTATTCCATTGGTATTATAAAGTCATCTAAGTACTGAGGTAAATAAGATACCTTGACCATTGACTCAAACCTTGATTAACAAGACAACCATTGATTACCTCAAACACACAAGGGAAAGAGACACACAATAAAAACTAAAGCAAACACACATGTGCTACCAAGCACTTAGGGAAAACAAAAACAATAGAAAGGAAACAAATATGTAAATTTATCTTTATCATACTTCCCTTCTTGGATCAAAATGGAAGTAACCTAGATCTCCTTCCTCACTGGATAAGTGAGGATGCCAAGCTTGCTTCTTCTTGGATGGGATAATAGATGACTCTTACCTTATTTTTATTCCTTTTCCTTGTACATCATCCAATGGAGTCATCTCCCAGAGGTCTCCAAAATATATAGGGTCCTCCTGAACCTTGAAGCAAGCCTCATACTACTATCCTCCTAGCTCTTCATGGTAAATTGGCATACTTAGACGTGGGACAACCTATTGTGAATCAATCTCTTTGAAGGATCCCATCATCTTTATCAATGGTCACAATGTCTTCAAAATATTAAAATGGGATTATATCATGACCACATGAGAGTTTTCATTTTTCATTTTATTCTTGGAATTTAGTGGAGGAAGCTTCATGAATGGATATAGAAACAAACTCTAGATCACCTTCAAAGGGCGCAAGATCATCATAGATGGCTCCATCATGAGCTAGAATTTCTTGGAGGTGATGCTATTCAACATGTGGTTTCTCTCCTTCATCTTGATATTTTTTGTCTTGGATATCATCCCTCTCACATTCCTCATATTCTTGAAACATTTGCAAGTACATTTTCCACATATTTTCTTTTTTAGACACAACCTCTTGCTTGTCATGGCTTGGGGTGAGTTACAAAAGACTTATAGGATATTTGAAGCCTTTATCTTCATTGCATATGTCCTAAAAACTCTAACATAAGTCCTAATTAGTTGATTGGTCTGAGACATGAAATGGGAAAATAAGAGAGACTTCTCCCTCTTCTTCTATGGGATTCAAAAGGAGCTCTTCTACCAACTCCCCTCAACGTTTCCTTCATCATTGCAAGAAGATGTCTCCTCATTATCAATCAGCACCTTATCATCCTTTATCCAATACAAAATTTTAATTTCATCCTCCCTCTTGGTGGTGTAAACATTAGGAATCTCAAAAATAGGGAGTTTGGCCAAAGGGGATTCCAAGGTAGCAAGACAATTTTCCACACTAGGAAGGCAACCTTGATCAATTTGAGGGGGTGTAAGGATGGATTCAAAGTTATATTAAGGAGGGATGGGAGGGAGTTGAGTGATTTTAGGATTGTCTCTCCTACAAAATTCTTTATTTAAACATGACTTGTTTTTTCTCCATGAATTACCATCACATCTGTCCATCTAGGGAAGGTGGGTTCAAGGATAGCTTCATGGGATTGAGAGGTTGTTGAAGGAGTGAAAGATATGTCTAAGAAACTTTGAGTTTCTTGAGTTTGGTATCTTGATTGGTAATTAAAGGAGTAGGATTAGAGAGTTTATCTTTTATTACCATGATGGACTGCCTTAAGGCTTGATTGGCCAATTCCCACTCCATTTCAAGATGAGCTTCAAAGTTCAATCTCTTCCTTTCACAATCTTCCTCCAATAAGTGAGCCTACTCAACCATGACATTTTCCTTCCTTGGTATGTTTTCTTGGATGGATTTCCAAGAAGGAAAACTTGGGGAAGTACATAAGGGGTTTGGGGTATTAGGAAACATGGTTGGACTAACATTTTGAAGGGACAAGGATGGCACACTTCAAGGTGAATATGAGGAGTTTTGCGCTGGCCAATATGGGATTTGTTCATGAACTCTCAATTTCTCCTCTATATCAAAGATAAAATTAAAACCATAAATAATTTAATAGGTAAGGTTGGGTGAATTATCCACCTCTATGGGTATCCACTCCTTCTTGATTAGTTCCAAGGTATTCCTCACACTCTCAATACAAACACTAGGTATGATTTCACCACAACCATATCTAGTGTCAAGGTCTATCATGTATTCTTGGTAACCAAGGAGAGTCATTTTAAAACTAGAAATTGAGGGGTTTGGAGGAGATCTAGGTGGGCTGGATGTATTAAAAACTTGATAGGTCTGACCATTAGAAGCATATGCTTGATGAGGGTCATGATAAGGCTGGACAAGAACTTGATCATAATCAAGAGGAAAAGGCAAAGATAGACATATTTCCTCAACTCATGTTAAAACAAGTTCAAACTCACCAATCTCTATGAATAACTTCACAAAAGAGTATGGAACAAGAAAACAACTTCAGTTGGTATACTTGGGCTGCTCAACTAGCAGATATGTATGTGGAATTGCCATTGATGTTTAGTAGAATTACCTCCAAAGGCTAATGTCTTAAAGAGAACAACAAAATTCCTTAAAGAAAGGACTAAATTATCCCATAGAGCATGCCAAAAACTATTTTCACTTGGATGCACCCTATGATAATAGGTTTTCAAGGCCTCTAATCCAAGTGGCAAAATGGGGACATCTCACTTGCTATGGGTGAGCAAACTTGTGAGTTGAACGTCTAGATTTGGGGCTAGCTCCCCTTGATGCATCATTTAAGCTCATATTCCTACTACTAAAAACTTATGGGGGATGAAAAGGGTTATAAAAAATAAAAAATAAACCTATTATACTAGAGGTGATGCACCAAAATATTGTGCTCTACTCTTACCTTTGACATACACTAGAAACTAAGGACAAATAACATATACACTTCATTCAACATCAATCTCCCCTCTCACATCAGTGTTTCAACATGGGGTATTATAGATGACATAGGGTAGGAGGAAATAAACAATAAGAATTATAAGACACTCTATTGAGAATCCTACTCACTTATACCTGCATTCTCTTCAGACACTTCTTGTTGACCTGTAACAAGGAAAACACAATACACTAGGTACCAATGGAATCAACATGTGAAGGTAAAGAAAATTAGACTTGCACAAGACCAAAACCAATAATATACACTTAGTGAAATATTTTAATGAGGTAAAACACTTGTATTTATTTCTTCAAGGTAAAATTTTGGTAGGGATTCACCATACCTAGGTAGAGAGATATAAACAATGGCCAAGAAGGCCCAATTTATAGAATTTGAAAGGAGAGAGAGAGAAGAGAAGTTGAAAAGTCACAAGGAAATGTGTCACCAAGTGAAAATAAGTAAAAAATACATGATAGATAAGGATGGGGTGGCCATATCTTATTAGGAGTTACAAATATCATCTTTAATCATCTAAGATCTGCAAATCATCAAAAAACTCCTTTTTTATGCATAGAAAGTTACCCCTCATAATTGGTCTTCCAAAACTACCCAAAAACCACACCTGATCAGTTTTTATAATTAATATATGTATTATGGGTTACTAATATGCCCTCAAATGCATTGGGGAGGCTTCTAACCCTTCCTATCATCTTGGCCATGCATGATCACACTTGGTAGTCTCAAAATAGCTCTTTTCCCTTCACCCTCTTGGAATCTAAAAACTATTAATAATTGAAATATTATCCATAAAATATGATAAATGGAATTTTTAATGAGTTTTCATGGCATCAATTACAAGAAATTTTCCTTAAAAGGCCCTCCAAAAGAAGATTTTCTACTTTCTCTAAGTCCTCACTAGCTGGCTCACTAGACTGGATGAAAGTGAGAGTATGGTTGGGACACTTAGATTTTTTATTATGAGATTAAATTAATTTTTGGAGTTATATAAAGTGTAAATTTTCTCTCCATAGTTTGTTTCATCTTCTAACTCCTTATGTAGCTTGCATAACACTCAAAATGGTCAAAACAAGCCCAGTTTTCCTCTGATCCATAATGTTACATACAAAAAAATCACATATATGGAATAATATTTGATTTATAAATATATTATATTCATAACTCATATTCAAATTCCTCCATCTAGTGGAACTTTTAGGCTCATTTCCACCTCTAGTCTCAAACAGGGTTTTAGGAGGGTTTTAGAGTGACCATCCCTCTTAACATTTATTCATAAAGGTGGAACACTATAATTATTTAAAACTTACACATATGGATTATTTATGACCCTCTCCAACTTCCTATAATAGATATAGGTCCCATGCAAGAGATGATGGAAGTTTCAAGCATTTGAAGTTGGCCTTTTGAGCCATTTTAGGCCTTTCATGAGGGTTTGGGAGATTCGAAGCCAAGAATTGAACTTATGATGCATTTAATTGAAAAAAAATGGCTCAAAAACTTTTATATTAACCTAAAAAACATGTTCCCATCATTTTATTATCTCCTTAAGATAAAAAAAATGAAAACTTACCCTTGTTTGGCCTTAGGCCTAGACCTTGCCAATAGGCCTGCTTGCCATTTGAGACTCAAATTGACACTCTAATGGATTAATTTGACCTATGATGGATAAAAAACATATGTTATAACATTTAAAACATTTTACAATCAATTTTAAGGCATGTAAAAGGCCAAAAATTCAAATGACCCCTAGTTGGGCTTTTAGGCCTAAGGATTCCCACTAGGTATGCATGCAAATCTCCTAGGTTGGAACAACTTGTATGATTAAAAAACTTATATTAAGGTTTAATATGATTATTTAGATCCCCTAAAACTTATCCAATCATATATTTTTCCTTTATATCCTTCTAGTTCAACATTTCATCATTTTTCCCAAAATTGACACCTCCATGCACACCAAAACTTCCCCTAGTTTGATAAAAAAACAAGTTTTTTACCTATTATCTCATAAAATATTATTATTGGATAATTTAAATAGGTAATAATGGTTCTCTTTACCAAAATTTATCTCTCAAATCCTCTGTTTGGTCCTCCAACTCTCCAAGTTTACAAGGCAGACTTTTGTGAAAGCATAGTTTAGGGGGCAGGGTATATGATGCACTTGGAAATAAAAGAATTATTTGATATTTTTGGTGATATTTTATTGGATATCCATACCTTTAATTATGTTTTAAAATAATTATATAGTTCACTTTCCCCTTGAATTAGGCCTATAATGCCTGGAAAAGGGGAAAACTTGTTGTATGCTTTGGCTACAGGTGGTTTTAGCTTATTCTATGATTTTGAAACACAATTAAAGACTGATATAATTATTAAAATCTCATCATGGTGATCATACATCAACTTTCCAATGTTAATTTCAATCTCTTACCTTAGTTCATCCCTTAAATTCCAAATTAGGCCTCTGTCCCTTAAGGACTGAGATAGTCCCCTTAAGCCATGGTTGTAGGTGTGTTTGAGGGTTTATTAGAGTATGGAAGGAATATTTTTACCATAAACAACCTATTTCAACCACTTAAAACTCATTTTACTTTCAAACACCTTATCTCATGCTTCTCTTTCCCCATCTCATCTGTTGCTTCACTATACTGCCTGTATGGATTGAGACATAATTTTCATTATTTATAAGCTCTCATGGATGTATTTAGAATCAAAATGTGTGTATAAAACCTTTTGGTGACATTATTACCATCATATATCTTTCATATGACTCACATGTATTCTTAATTTGAGCTCCAAATATCACTTTACCCTTGACTGAGAGCAATTCCTCATACTATGTTGTAGGTGCATGTTTTTTAGGCCTGTAGGCTTTAATGAGATTGATTTGGATCATATTCACATTTTTTTTGGAGATTTTGGAACTTGAATTTATCATTTTAAAATTCACATTTGGATTATATTCTTCTTTAGGATTTTGTTAACGCAATGGATTGCACCTGGGGCAAGGAGGTTGAGCTCCTGCCTTCCACACGCAATAATGGAAACTCCCCTCTCGCCTGTGGGACAAGTGAAGCTGGAGGGGATAGTCTCTAGGTAAGGGATAGCTCCATTTGATGCATCTGATTTGTTCCAGTAAGTGCTAACACACACACACACACACACACACATAAAATGGGGGGGATGAAAAGGGAGAAAGATTGCATGAAAACAAACTACTCTAAAGGAGGTGATGCACCAAAATAAACCAACCTTCTCACACTCACACTTAAAATCAGACAAACACATACATACACTTCAAACTAGTAGAAGGACCAGGTTGTAAGAAGCTTGGCAGGGAGGCTTTAATGGAAAATACAGAAAATAGAGATTCACCAAAGGTGCTGTGAAAGGCACTGTTTATAGTAAATTCTTCTATTTTTGCACTTCCAAATACAACTCTCCTTGTCAGCTACAGAAATGGCACCTTATAGACATCAGGTATGTTGGTGTTGAACCTGTGGAAGCATCAAGAAGCAATGACTAAACATAAACTAACACTCATACATACACAGAGATATCTAACCAGGACAAAGGTAAAAAATGTGTTTATTGATTCAGGTGAAAATTTTCCACGGCTACGCCTTACAAATGTGGAAGAAGATTTCTCCAATGACAAGTCTCCAATATATAGAGGAAGAAAAGAGGCCTTTTGGCACCCTTTTTACAAGTGACCCATGGTAGGCACTATGTCAACCACTGAAATAACTTCTTGAATAGACACCTTCCTGCGTCACTTGGATTGCTTCATCTACTTCTACATGATGGCCATTCTACTGTCAGGATTTGAATTTATGAGCCGTGCCATTTTCCTGCTCTGCAGTGCATATTGAAGAAAACCAATCACGTTGACCACTTTTGTGCCTCTTTGATGACTGCATGGTAGGCACTATGTCAACCACTGAAATAACTTCTTAACACCTTCTTGTGTCACTTAGATTGCTTCTGCATGATGACCATTCTACTGTCAAGATTTGAATTTATGAGCCACACCATCTGCCTGCTCTTTGTTCTCTGGGCTCTTTGTCTTTTTCTACTCCTTCAACCCTTAGGGGCGATCTTCTAGTAGGTCGCTGCATTCTTTGGGCTCATTCCATGGTTGGTGCTCAAAATTTTTAAAACCAATGGCTTTTTTACTAGCTTAAATTTGACGTTCGTGCACCCATCACCCTTAGACTCTCCTTTAGCATCTTGCTTTGCCCCATTTTGCTGAGAGCACATCCGCCCTTGACACATGTCATAGTCTACTACTTAGGCACTTAGAAGACACTTTGAAACATAGACGTTGACACGTGGTGGTTTTTGCTACGCTGATAATTAGACGTGGCAGCATCTGCTTACATTAGAGGTCCTTTTGAGAGCCAGGCAAAAGTTGACATGTGGTCACTTTTATAGAGCCTTTAGCTACCTTAGAGAAACTTTCAGACCCTTTTTTGGTTCTTAGCAGACACTAACACTTTGCACACTCCACTTAGCTCTTAGCAACTCATTCGGGCCCACCACAGTCTTCTTTGAAGCCAACAGGAGAAACCCACAGATGTTGCCACCTATCAACTTCTACTGAGCCCTATAGGGGACATGTGGCATGATTCACTGCTCTTAAAAAAACAAGTTGAAGTCCTCTGTGGTTTCCACTTGGTGCTTTCCACGCTCTGGCTTTCCTGGTGTAAAATTTGATGCTCTTAGGCCCGTCACCGTCCTTGGCAAAGTTCATCAGGCCTTTTTCTACAGCTTTTTTGCTTTGGGCCCTTTGGCTGCCCTCCACAAGGGCTTTTTTGGATCTTTAACTGCCCTCTAGCTGTAGGGCACACCCTTGAACCAAGCCATTGAACCAACTTGTTTAACCAAAATTTTGGTTCAATGGTTCAATGGTTCAATACTGTGCGTCGAGCCGATTGAACCGTTTGCTTTGAACTGAATGCCGCTTGAACTGAAACCGTCAAATCAAGCCATTGAACCAATTGGTTGAACCAAAAGTGGTTCAATGCTATGCATCGAGCCCCTCTGAACTATTTTCTGGATCTCCTTATTGAACCATTCGCTTGAACCAATCCATTGAACCGTTCACTTGAACCAGTTCAACGGTTTAAAGCTGCGTGCTGAGCCCATTAAACTAAGCCTTTAAACTCTTCTCACTCGCCTCAGCCATTGAACTTGCATGTTGAACTAGAGGATTGAACCCAGGCTTGAAGTTGAAGTGATGGACTTGAAGTGATGAACTAAGGCATGAACCAAGGCCAATTGAACTACAGATTGAACCAAGGCTGTGAACTGAAGTGATTGAACCAAGGCTTTGAACTGAAGCGATGGTTCAATGGTTCAAAGATGCCAACCTTCCTTGTAAATTTTCTTCAGATAAAGTCCCAAAAGAGCCTTGTAAACCCTAGCACTTTTTAAACTAATTTTCATCTGCCAAGGATTACACTTGCAAAGTCTGTAGAAATTCCTAGACTTGTGCAAAATCAAAAAATGAATTGGCCTTGAACAATAGGGGAAGAAGGGGACCGATTTTTTCCCCATTAGGCAAAAAGTGGGCAACAAATTGGTGACTCCTAGGGGAAGCATGCCTGCTATGCTTAGAAGCCAGTTGCCTTAAAGATCCATTGGGCATAGGGGTCAGATTGTAACTTAAAGATCAATAATAGCTCTGATAAATCTAGAACCAATCATGCAGATTCACCTCAAAAGGAAAAGAAAAAAAACACACACAAGGCTAAGAAAACTACTTGTGCAAATAGCACTTAGGGAAAATAGGGAAAGAAAAGTGAAAACAACCTACTATATATAGCTAACCAGGTATTTTTGATTCCCTCCTGGATCAAAGGGAAAGCTTCTAACGTCTCCTTCATCTGACACACCCAATATCGATAATGGATCCCACAAGGAAATATTTATGTGCAGCTTCTTCACTTGGTCTACCATGTTGATCTGAGGATTGCTCCCTTCCATATTTTCTTTGGGGTCGCTTGTAGCCTTCTGAGGTGTAGGCCAAGGAGCTAAATGTGTGACTGGTGGCCTAAAATTTGGGAATTTTTGGTTCACCTGTGGTGGAAGAGATGGTGTGGCTATTTGAACAACTGCTTGAGTTTCTTTCATAGCTCTCCCTTTGGATCTTGTGTTGGCTAGAACACAGTCAGCCTGATTGTCTGCAGCACCCACATAATTGATTACATAGAACTCATGTTCTAGGTGGTTCATAAGAGTAGAGTCAGGCTAACTCTGACTGCTACTTGTGATGGGTTGCATTGGAGCCTTGAAGACCTAGGAATGAGTGGCTACCTGATTGTCTAGCACATTTGGGTAACAACCCATCATCTCATTTATATAAATGGCTTGCTCCTGACCATATCCCATGGTTGAACAACTTGGCTATTCCTGCACCAGATTGTTATGAACGGGCACCATGACCTTAGATAATGAAAGGGGGCCTGGGTTGTAGCCTTGGAAAGGTCTGGTCTGAGCTTGCTACCTTTTAAGAGCTACAAGTTCATTTGACATACTCTGTAATAGACTCTTAACTTCATGAAGCTCATTGGATGGAGTAGCAGCTGGTTTGTCTATGTTAGGTAGAGGAGCTAATGTGGGAGCAATGACCTGAATTAGAGGTAGCATTTATGGGAAAAGTGGCATATGGGGTCTACGGGCTATTTTCCCAGCCTGTACTAAGCAATTTTCAGCTGCTATGGCTATGTCATATGCAGTAGGAAGCACATGCCCTCCCATGGATTACATCATAATAGCAATATCACTATTTAATGCTCTTAAATAATATAGGAAATCATAACTAGCAGTCGGTCTTACCAAAATAGGGATTCTATCCCATGTCTTCTAAAACTACGTGTTGAAATCCTGCATATATTTGTGTGGAGCTCTCTTCATGGTCGTTAGTTGCTCAGCAAGCAAGAGGTGGTCGCTCTTTTCTCCAAAATGGTTCGTTAATTGAGTACCCAATTCATTCCAAGAATGGATTGAATTTATAGGCAAAATCTTGTACCAGTCAAGAGCTTTGCCTTGAAAGACAATGCCAACAATCTGATTACGATATTTTCCTCTGTGACATTGTGAATATTGCAGAGGTTAGAAATATTTCTAATGTGTTCAATAGCTATAATGGGCCCTTCTCCATTAAAGGGAGGCACACTTTTGAGGACCGCTCCTAGAATTGGGTCATAATACTGGAGGTTCAAGGGACCTGACCACGAAAGGTCACAAAGGGTAATGTTGTGGCTATAAGGGGATTTAAACGGGGTACTTCTCCTGTGAAGGAAACACCTGCAGCCAGATTGGGAAGATGACTCACTGAATAAGGATGAGTCCCTTTGAACCTCAGTCACTTTTTTGAGTTAAGAGGTAGTTCAATGAATTCAAAAGGGACACCATTTTTAGTGGATCGTGTGGTGACTTTAGGCATAGGAAGTCAAAACTGGTCTTTGATTGGAAATGAAGTTCTTACCAGTGGAGTTGCCAAATGCTGAAAAGTTGATTTGCTATAATAGGACCAACATCAATCCTGAAACCTTACTGAGTGTACAACTAAGTCCCACCAGACGTGCCAAAAATTGTTGACGCAGTGGATTGCACCTAGGGCAAAGAGGTTGAGCTCTTGCCTTCCACACGCAACAATGGAAACTCCCCTCTCACCTGTGGGATTGGCGAAGCTAGAGGGGAGAGTCTCTATGTATGGGCTAGCTCCCTTTGATGCATCTGATTTGTTCTAGTAAGTGCCAACATATATATATATATATATATATATATATATATATATATATAATATGGGGGGAATGAAAAGGGAGAAAGATTACAGGAAAACAAATTACTCTAAAGGAGGTGATGCACCAAAATAAACTGACCTTCTCACACTCACACTTAAAATCAAACAAACACATACATACACTTCAAACTAATAGAAGGACCAGGTTGTAAGAAGCTTGGTAGGGAGGCTTTAATGGAAAATACAAAAAATAGAGAGTCACCAAAGGTGCTATGAAAGGCACTCTGTATAGTAAATTCTTCTGTTTCTGCACTTCCAAATACAACTCTCCTTATCAGTTGCAAAATTGGCACCTTATAGACACCAGGTATGTTGGTGTTAAACCCGTGGAAGCATCAAGAAGTAATGACTAAACACAAACTAACACTTAGACATACATAGAGATATCTAACCAGGATAGAGGTAAAAAATGCATTTATTATTTTAGGTGAAAATTTTCCAGGGCTACGCCTTACAAATGTGGAAGAAGATTTCTCCAACGACAAGTCTCCAATATATAGAGGAAGAAAAGAGGCCTTTTGGCACCGTTTTTACAAGTGACCCATGGTAGGCACTATGTCAACCACTAAAATAACTTCTTGAATCGACACCTTCCTATGTCACTTGGATTGCTTCATCTACTTTTGCATGATGTCCATTCTGCTGTCAGGATTTGAATTTATGAACCATGCCATTTTCTTGCTCTACAATGCATATTAAAGAAAACTAGTTGCGTTGACCACTATTGTGCCTCTTTGATGACCATATGGTAGGTACTGTGTCAACCATTGAAATAACTTCTTGACACCTTCCTACATCACTTGGATTGCTTCATCTGCTTCTGTGTGATGGCCATTCTACTATTAGGATTTGAATTTATGAGCCACACCGTCTGCCTGCTCTTTATTCTCTGGGCTCTTTGTTCTTTTCTGCTCCTTTAGCCCTCAGGGGTGATCTTCTAGTGGGTTACTACATTCTTTGGGCTCATTCCATGGTTGGTGCTCGGGCATTTAAAAACCAACAGCTTTTTTACTGGCTTAAATTTGACGTTTGTGCACCCATCACCCTTGGACTCTCCTTTAGCTTCCTGCTTTGCCCCTTTTTGCTAAGAGCGCATCTGCCCTTGACACGTGTCATAGTCCACTGCTTGGGCACTTAGAAGACACTTTGAAACATGGATATTGACATGTGGTGGTTTTTACTGAGCTGATAATGGGATGTGGTAACATCCGCTTACATTAGAGGGCCTTTTAAGAGTCAGGCAGAAGTTGACACATGGTCACTTCCATAGAGCCTTTAGCTACCTTAGAGAAACTTTTGGACCCTTTTCTAGTTCTTAGCAGATGATGACACTTGGAATGATCTACTTAGCTCCTAGTAACTCATTCAGGCCCACCATAGTCTTCTTTGAAGCCAACAGGAGAAACCCACAAATGTTGTTGCTTTTTGTGCTCTGGCTTCCTTGGTGTAAAATTTGACGCTCTCAAGCCCGTCACTGTCCTTGGTAAAGTTCATCAGGACTTTTTTTGTATCTTTTCTTCTTTGAGCCCTTTGTCTGCCCTCCACAAGGGCTTTTTTGGATCTTAAACTTCCCTCCGGCTATAGGGCATACCCTTGAACCAAGCCATTAAACCAACCCGTTGAACCAAAATTTTGGTTCAAAGGTTTAATGGTTCAAGACTGTGCACCGAGCTGATTGAACCATTTGCTTTGAACTGAATGCTACTTAAACTAAAATGGTTGAACCAAATGATTAAACCAATTGGTTGAACCAAAAGTGGTTTAATGCTATGTGCCGAGCCTCTCTAAACTGTTCGCTAGATCTCCTTGTTGAACCATTCGCTTGAACCAATCCATTGAACCATTTGCTTGAACCGGTTCAACAGTTTAAAGCTATGCACTAAGACCATTGAACTAAGCCTTTGAAATATTCTCACTTGCCTCAACCATTGAACCTACACGTTGAACTGGAGGATTGAACCTAGGCTTGAAGTTGAAGCAATGGACTTGAAGTGATGAACTAAGGCATGAACCAAGGCCGATTGAACTGCAGATTGAACCAAGGCTGTGAACTAAAGTGATTGAAATGCTGATTGAACCAAGGATATGAACTGAATTGATGGTTCAATGGTTCAAATATGCCAACCTTCCTTATAAATTTTCTTCAGATGAAGGCCCAAAAGAGCCTTGTAAACCCCAACACTTTTTGAACTAATTTTCATCTGCCAAGGATTACACATGTAGAGTCCGTAGAAATTCTTGGACTTGTGAAAAATCAAAAAATGAATTGGCCTTGAATAGCAGGGGAAGAAGGGGACCAATTTTTTTGCCCGTTGGGCAAAAAGTGGTCAACAGATTCCTTACACCATCCTTACTGCCTCTCTGCCTTGTGTACAGACAGGGGATGGTCCAAAAGGTCAATTCATGCAATCATCACTTCTCCCCTTAAAAGAATGATTAGAATTTATTTTTGAAGTTTTTAGGAGAATTTTAAAAACTTTAACATGCTTATAAAATCCTCATATGATGCAATAATTAACCCTCCCTTGGAAATCCTATAGACATTACTATTGAAAATCAATAATTTTTAGCCATTTTGGGAGGTCTCAAAACCTATGTTCCACTCCTCATTTCAAGCTCAAAATTGGCATGGTTGTAGTAGGTTAATAGGGATAAAATTTTAAATAAGAAAATAATTGGAATTTTTTTTATGACATATGTTATCCCAAAAAACCCTCAGGACCTCTTTTTGGCCATTTAAAGACTATTGACCCAAAACAGTCAAGTCATAATTTGAAGTGGAAACTTCTTAGCATAATATATTATATTCATGGCATGAAATGAAGGATATTTGGATATTATAGGTGTAAAAAATGATATCTATAATGCATTTCAAACACTCATATCTCCGTACAATCCTCTTGGAGAAGGTGACTGCTAGCATTCTATAGACAAAGCAAACTAAGCAATTTTAGCCTTGAAGGAGTTACTAGTTTGACACCTCACCATGGAAAATTGATGAAATAATATTGTATAAATTAATATAATATTATTTAACACCTCATATATCTCCTCCCACATTTTAAAACTTAGATTTCTCATACATGACTGTCAACTTGGAAAACAAGCACAATTTGAACTCTCCTTCAAGTGGCATTGAAAGAGAAGTGTTGGATGGTTGAATAACCATGGAAAGGACCTAATTAAAACCTTTAAACACCTCATAAAACTCACACATTTCCATGGATTCCTAGAAACAAGAAACATATGCAAACATACACCCCCCTTGGATGCAATTCTATAAAAAGCTGCCTGGATTGTTAATAATTGTTTATAAAGGAGGAGGCAAAAAAACACAAAATCATATTATTAAAATTAATTAAACTCAAATTAAAATCCACCTATATAATAACTCCTTCAAACTCTAGCTATACCTTCTGTACCAAGTGCTTGAAGTTGACCTTCCTTTGCATGCCAAGAGGAAAATGGATAAAAATGAGTTACATATGCATTTTTTTATGTAATTTATTCAATAAAAACATGGATATGACCTATGAGAAGGTGAAGAGTCACAACACCATGTTTTTGAAAGTGACACACTTTCCAAGGAGTCATATAAGTGTCATTTTCTCTTTCTTTGGCCAAGAAAACTGTTTTTTTATAAACAACCTACAATTTATTTAGTTATGTCAGCTTCTTAAGACTTATAAGGACACATGGGTGATGAAATCAGATTTTTTTTACTTGCACTTAAAATAACCTCTAAATGTGCCAAAAAATATTAATAGACCTAGGGGACTAATAACAAAAGGTAGCATAGCATGAAATTACATTAATTGACCTATGAAACACCTTATAACAACATATTAGACTCTTTTAAATGCTTAAAAGTGAATTTTTTTACTAGGGGTGCCCTATTTTGACCTAAAAGTCAAAATTGGTCAATAATACTTAAACACACCCCAGAACCTATAGTCTACTAATTATTTTTATTGGATTCTACATCATGTTCAAGCACACCCTAGACTTCTTTTTCTACTTAAACAAGGTCAGGTTTCCATCTCTCTTCATAATATCAACTTAGGTTCTCATGTTTATCACAGGTAGGTGATCTTCATCAAATGTCAAATTTTAAGACCCCAATCAAAGAGAGTCCTAAGAAATTCATCCTAAAGAAGACCCCTCCTAAAAAGGTTCTCCAATTAGAAGAAGACATAAACATGAAGTATTAGTTTTAAGGGGTCATTCCATTTTCCCACTTATATTCAATTTTTTTAAAAATAATAAATACTAATATAGGTCACATTAACATGGAATAATTATGGAATAGAATCAATGGGGTCCATTAGATAAATTATGGATAAATCATCCATGACAATGTATTAGCTGGAGTAGTTGCCTTTCCTATTTCATTAAAATTTTCAAAACTAGTATTTAACAATGGCTAAACACTATGATGCATAAAAGAGGTAATTCAAGAATCCAAAAGGAGAGTATATCTTATACTTAGGTCCAAAGCATATTAATCATCTACTATAGCTACATGATAGGAATTTTTTTTTAAATTTGACACCCACACCTGCTCAACAGTTTTATGATTCCAATACTAGTTCCTATTATAAATGGGTCAAAATGAAATAGCAAGGCATACATCAACAAGGATTCTTAAGAATATTTCCATAATTGAGTTCATGAATGAAATTAATGAAATAATCACACTCTTGCATAGAGTAGTGGCAAGCCTGATTGAGATAAATTTCCAATATATGGATGTATAGATACATATGGATCATTCATTAGAATAAGAAATACATCATTTGAGGATAATTGACTAGTGATTATATTCACAAAAAACTAATACAGGTTAATACCACTTCCAAATTATATATGACCTCTTATCTTGTTTACGTTGTTGTCAAGAGAAGAATCTATAGTGGTTTGAATATAGTAGGTGATATGAAAATTCAAATTTCATTGAAAGAAAGTGTACATCATTTACACAAAGTAAATAATGCATTTTTATAATATATGATTCAAATGTTTGAACCGAAACCATGTAATTTGAGGATATCAATTCAAGCTTCTATAAAAAAATTTAGATGGGGATCTTGGTTCATATAGTTCCTAACAATCACTTACTTGAGAATTTGTGGTTATGATATTTCTTCATACATGCTCTTAAGGTATGTGGATGACAAATGGACCTTAATGGAACTATATGAGTCTAGAATAAAGTTTCCCATTTTTATTGGTCGATACATCTGTTCCTCTTTGGCCAAATCAAAATTGATTGATGAAAAAATGACTCGGGTAACTATTTAGTCATTTGAAAGCAGACCTTTGTTTAATGCTATAGACCTAATTCATAATATTATTGGTTTTTCATATCAAAATGTGCACTACTTTGAAGACTATTAATTATATTTTGATGATGAGAAATATATGAGAATTTGTGATTACTCATGTTTCACTTAGCAACAGTTTATTGTATTTGACATAGTGGAGATCAAGAAAAATCTAGTTAATGATTAAGATGAATTGGATCCCATATATGAATAAGGAATTGAATCAAAACATTTTCTAAAAGTAGACTAGCACAATAGATATTCTACTTCACTCATTGATAGGACCCAGGGTGTGTTAAGTAGAAATCTCAAATGGCTAAAACTCAAAGGTATTAATGTTGATAAAGCAAGATTTAATCCTTCCATGAAGGAGACTGAATTAATAACTACTCCTCTACAACATAAAAAATAAATAGGTACATATTCAACAATAGGAACTAGCAAAGATTCAAAATAAATTGAAGAAAAAAAAGAGTTGAAGCTATCATAGAACATGTTCCAATGCAAAAACCACTCAAGATAAAAATAAGAAAACTAGGTAAAAATTTCCCAAGTACTTCAAACATTTCAATTATAAAATAAGTTCCTCTAAATATTCTTTCCCAACCTCAAAATGTAATAACCAATACTATAAAATAGTTTCTATCTTATGATACATCCTTGTTATTTGAGTCTTCTATTCCTTCTTAGCCTGATACTTCAATACTATTGCCTCTTACTCAAAATTTAGAATTGCCTACTAAATCTTCTCCTAAAACCCCAACTAATACATTAGCAAAAGAGGAAGGTGACATTATTTTGGAAAAGTATCAAGTCTTGTAAATTTCTCTCCCTTATTATAAGACTCAAAAGGAATCTAGTATTGCTCTTTTGAAACAATCTCCCAGTGTATAAGTCCGTAATTGTTTGAATGAAATAGTAAAGAAAAGAAAGAAGATTATATAGCCACAGGAAATTGATTTAAAATTTTTGATAGCTACTCATCCTCATGAATCTAAGAAACCTAAACAATCTCTAGAATAATCATAGATAAAAAAGAGAAAGATATGCAGAAGTAGTAATTCCTCCTATTGAGAAAGATAAAGACAATGTTGAAGCCTCTGATTATCAAATCACAGAGCTCCACTTGGAAAAATATACAAGGGAAGGTATGAATGAAAAATCCCAATCTAAAATTTTCATCTTATTTGATAAAATAGACCAAGATAAAGTAACTAAATAACATATCAAGGAAAATGTTGAACAATTGATATCAATGGTTCAGAAACTTATAAGGCCAATTCAATCTTATCATTTAATTATTCATAAATTTTTTGATACAAAACATTAAATTTTTCATAAGAAATTAGTCATATAGGCCAGGCAACAAAATAATGGCCTGAAAAATTCTATAGTAAGTTATCACTACCATTCACATAATGATGACTATGTGTTCTAAGATTCAGTCAGAATGTGATCAAGCCACTGAAGCTAAAAATAAATATGATCAAGAAGTACTGAAATGGAACAAATTGCTTCTCAAGTTAGAATATTTTTCCTACACTTGTCCAAATGATCTTATTCGATACAAAGTTATCCAAAAATAAGAAATTGTGTACCTCACTGAGTTTTTGGAAGCTACCAAATTCAAGGTCCGTATTGTCAAAGAAAGTCTTGATAAATTTAATGAATTTAAATCAATGTAAAATGATGCTCTCCTTAAAATAATGAGAGGAGTAATAAAATTTAAATTTAGACTCACTAATGATAATGCGAAATTAGTTTCTTAGGAGACCATTGTCAATCAATTTAAGAAGATTTAGATCATAACTCCTAAGTCTACATTTAATTATGAGTCAATTTAGATGTTGATTAAGTATCAAAATATTTTAGATAACCTCAATGCAATGCTTAAGAGACTGTAGGGAACAACACATAAAATGTCATATCTATATTGTGATGCAGAGATAGCTTATACATGTTTAGATGGTCTAGATGAAGAAAACATGCTATAGATCATGAAAAAGTTCAATGAATTCCAAGAGAAGAAGCCATAACTAAAGGAAGAAAATATTCAGATTGTTATTAGTAAATATGAACAAGAGTAACTCATCATCATATTTTCACTTATTTTCTACCTTAATATTTTTGAGTCATTTTTGTAAATTTCCATTTGCATAGTTTTGTAATGAGTAATTTACACATTGTAGATTTATTTTTAAAATTTAAAGTCGTACAAAATTTTTAATGTATTTTTTCAAGTTGTGTAAATTTACTAATGTACCTTTCCAAGTTGTGCAAAAAAACCAATGCATTTTTTCAAGTTGTGTAAATTTCTTAATGTGTTTTTGTAAGTTTTAAAAAATTGAAAATTTGCTATTGTATTTTTGCAAGATTTTAAAAGGTAATAAATGTGGTTATCAATGCAACCACCCATTTCAACCTATAAATATGATTTAAAGGCTCATTTTTAAGAGTTATTGATAATTATAATTTTTTATCAAGATAGAAAAAGGGGAGATTGTATCTGCAGGTCAAAAAGAATCAATATAAGGAGAAGTTTTGCAATCTTTGTGTTCAAAATCTATTCATGGACAATGTATGTGTATACATCCATAATATTTTTTATTCTTTTATTTCAAAATATTGTTGAGATTATGATTGATTAGTAAAAAACACATGGTTTTTTTTATAATTTCTTATTGAATCTACATTATTAATTTATGTAAATAGTGAAATCTTGGTAGAGTAAAATAGTAATTTTCACTTTTTATGAGGAAATACAAGATATTTGTCACATTCTATTATCAGTTATAAGAAGTTATTTTAGTGATATTTATGTGTTCTTATGGACATATAATGCCTTTCCTATCCATTTAATGAGAAGGTTTCCTTCTAGAGAAACTACTCACCTTCTTGACAGTTATAGTAAGTCTCTGAGTTTAGATCAGTGGATTTATTAGCATTTTTTTTTAGCATATTCCTTCCCCTTGTCACTCTCCTTTAAATTTTACTTCTATTTAATTTTCATAATTTATGGTTAAAACTACTACCCCATTAGAAACAATTTTGGTTGTGAATAGTTTCCTTTCCTACATCCATTTTAGTTTTCAATAAAGGTAGCTTTGCATGATAATAGGAGAGGGACCTTGTCCTGTAATTATTTATGGAAAACACCTATTTTTAACTTTGAAAAATTTTCATGCCAACATGAACTGATATATTTATATGGGCTGACTTTTATTTTTTTAAACTTTGTAACTAATCCCTCTAAAACTTGTGTGCATGATATCTCAAGTGATTCTTATCAAAGTTATACCTTGTATGATGTTTTGGAATACATGTAATGTGTTCTTATACACTGTAGTATTTCCTTCATACTTACCAACCATTAAAAATGCCATATTTATCATTTGTTTTCATATACAAAAATTATACCATATATTCCTTAATATCACCATATTCTTTGATAGTCATTGTATGATACCCATCAATCCCATTTATCAAATTACAATGATCGATACAATTTTTTTTAAATTTGTCAATATATTTTGATTATGTTTTATCTAATTTTGGATATCATAGTTTCACACATATACTTAAGTGGAATAACTACATCTAGTTTGATTCCCCTAATCAAAGTATTAAATATATAAACAACACTTAACCATTCATTAAGGAGTGTTTGAGGTCAGCTCACCCAAGACTCTTCCTCATTTTTGAAGGTTAATCTAGTTGTAGTTGTAGACACCCAAACTTAGTACAAGCCTATATTTGACATATTTTATTATAACTTTGCACATATAGACTATTAATGATGAATAAAGTATCTAGTGGCACATTGTTTTTGGGTTTACCATTTTTATTTCATATATTTGTGTGGTCACTTATCTAATTTTTACTCATCATATCAATATTGTCAAAGGGATCTCCAATGTTTTTAGTTTATCATTTTTTGTGCTTTTCAAACATGTCCAGGCCCATAAATCTATTTGTAAAATGTGTACTTGTCTAAACATAATTTATGTAGTTATTATGGGTCACATTTCACTTGAATATTTTGTATCCATTTGAGTCTTGTTGGTTATCAGATTTTGTGCACCAATAGGTCCCTTAATTTTAAATACACACACACACACACACACACACACACACACACACACACACACACACACACACACACATGTATGTGTGTGTGTGTGTGTGTGTGTGTGTGTGTGTGTGTGTGTGTGTCTATATATATATATATATATATATATATATATATATATATATATATATATATATATATATATATATATATATATATATATATATATATATGCATGTATATATATGTGTGTGTGTGTGTGTGTGTGTGTGTGTGTGTGTGTGTGTGTGTGTATAAAACTTACTATAATGCATTTTATATGGAACTCAATACTTTCAAAAGCTAGTTAAATATTTATACTTTGCATTTTCAGAGTTGATAAATCTATATTCAAATTTTACAAAAGGATAAATGTATATTTTTATTCTTATGACTAGGGTAAAATAGGAGAAGGAGCATCTAGACTTGCATTCATAATTTCATACATAAACATTATAAGGAGAATGAAATTCAAGTTTGAAACCTCTTTAAAGTATTATAATTGTAGAGCAGGGCTTAGAAAATCAATGAAGATTGGCCAAGGTCAGTCCAACATAATCCATTTTTATTGACACCTCCTTATTTGATATTGAATCATTTTTTACAAGAACTAGGGTTTCATATCCTAAGTATCTTTGCATGATATTTTAGATGTGATAGTGTATCAATAGTCTTAGTGAATATAGGTGTAGGTGACATGGAAACCACTATTTTTTCACAATAAAAATGGACATGTCTATAGTTAATGGATGTAATAAACCTATATTGTTATCCAGGGAGCATAAATTTGTCCTGATATAGTCAAAAAATTGTTCCTAAATTTGAGATGTTACAGTTCCATTTTATTTTGTTTCTCAACATTATATGCATACCATAGCAACCAAAATCCAATATCTAAGCTAAGTTATATTCTTAACATGTTTTATAAAAATAACATATTACTATATTTATCAAGTTATAATCACATTATTGGTAAATTATATCTTTAACATTCTATTTTTTTCAACAATTTTATGCTTATTAGGTTCACATAATTAAAAAAAATGTAAAAAATATTGATGAAAACCCTAACATTTATCATCCTTTGGATTTCCTCCTCTAATAATGTTATATCTTATGTTTATGATAATGAATGAATAAACGATCACACTTTTACAATTACTAATGCATGCATATCAATAAAAAATATGGTTGTGCCATATATGATTATGATTATTATTCTACTAATTAAAATCAATAGGAAGGGTAAAATAGTTAAGATCATAGTTAATATTAAAAAGAGCACACTACTTCAAAAATTAAAGAGCCAAATTCCTCTTTTCCTCCCTTGTATATTCACAAACTAGAAAAAAAGAACACACTAATAATGAATATCTTATTTCCATTAATCTCTCTCATAGATCAAAATGTGAATAATGAACCATTATCACACTATGATTACCTCTTAGATTTGATACTACACTAAAACACATTAACCAATATAAAATACAAAATCATAGCCCTTGCATAGAAATGGAAAATAATATGGATGAGTGTGTTATGTAATCTCTTTCTCTAGAAAAGGTATACGATACAAATGTATATGATATGACACATTATCCTTTAGATATGGATAATGATACAAATGATTTTATTACTATTTCTCCTTTTGTGTAAATAATAAATAATGTGGAAACATGCCATGATACCTTTTCCCTTTCCCTTGAAACACTAAATGATGAAAATTAATGTGATGTACTATTCTAAATGTGATATTATCACTTAAGGTACATAAAGTGACAATAATTTAATATTATGAAAATATTCTCAAGTTAGTCATGGTATATTCAAATAATGTGATTCTCATGATAACATCACTTGTAATTATTATCTCGCTCTTCTCTTAAGTAAAAAGAATCTAATGAGAAGCAATGTGATGTTTTTACTTCTATAGAAACTCAATGTGATAAGATATGCAATAATTATAAAATATGAATTGATTTTATTTTTGAATGAAATCCTAGTGAATGAAATGAAATTAGTCATGATTCTCAATTACTAATGTTTAAAGTATATGGTCAATTGTAACCCATGAGTGAACCTTTCCAAACCAATAATATCTCTACTAGTCATATTGTGTCCATGATCATGCTATTGGTGACGTTCAAAGATAAGTACTTGATCTCAATTTTTAAACTATAGATCATTTTGTGTTATTATTAAAAATAAAATTATTTTAGGAAAACCCATTACATGAGCTAATGTGAATATTCATATCCAAAGGATTTTGTTATGCTTATACTCCCATTATTTGATGGACATGGAGATCCTTGCATTGATTTAACTATATATATGATTTATTTCAAATAATGGGGAAATTATGGATGCATTATAATAAAATATTTTCATATAATTCTCACAAGGGATGCCTCATATTGGTTTGAAAGTCTACCTAGTGGCTCCTTACATTAAAAAAAATTAGAAGATGTGTTCATGCCAAATTATCACAAACACGTGGTGCCTAAATTCATAGTGGAACAACTACAAGTTTTACAACATGGATAAGGTGAGACTATAAAATATTAATTTTTTTTATTTAATAAAAATTTGCATTATTTAACTTATAAACCCTTTAATTTATAAAATCATTTCATCTTCAGTAGCTGTCTTTTGTCTCCACTAAAAAAACAACCATCATAAAATGTATATATATTGTGAGAAGTTGTACATGGATGTATTCAAATATTCATGTGATCTTATCTATGAAACACATAATTCTACTAATACATAGTAATCAAGACCATATTCACATAATAAATAAGCTACCAATAAAAGGGTGGGATCAAATTTATCCTCTAAAGAAAAGAGTCCAACTAAAGTCTCTCATAAGATGGATGAATCAAAAGAAAAAAATATAAGGAAGAACAAGTTAAGTTCCTTAATAAAGGGAAAGAATTAATTTACAAAGTAACACCTGACATGAATAAATATAATCTTAAAAATAGGCAACCACTTTAGTTTAATAAATTCATAGACTGACCTCCTGATTTTCTATGAAAATTATTTGATAAGAATTTAATCACTTTCCTTCCCAACTAATATCATCCTCATCATTATCTTGAGTACTTAAAAGGTAATCCATTTTACACTTATCATGGTATTAATGGACATAAAGATAATAAATTTTTTGTACTACAAGAAAACATTACATAAATTGTAGACATAGATATTACTACATTTGGGGAAGCAGATGACAAGACAAAAAAATCCACATCCTCATCTTCTCCTACATATTCTTCTAGGAAGACTAAGAAATCCCATAAGACTTTTAAGGAACAAATGGTCATTTGAATGATCATTTATAGAAAATATAGAGACTATAATATTTTAGATAATATGCAATAACATAATACATGCACAATAAAATTTCTTCAAATTATGGGATATAACAAGCAATATTTTTGGTATACACATGGGTCTTAAATGGGACATATTATTTTAAAAATAAATTTAGAACTCAAGAAAGTGAATACAATATTAATTGTATGACATACTAATCCACAAGGAAAACTAATTTGGGAAAATCATGGTTAAAAATAATGAATGTAATAGTGAATATGGATAATACAAGTTTTTATTTTAATTTTGAGGGAATATTGTTAATGTTCCAAAGCAATATTATAATCATGAAGGACATTATGGTCTAATATAAAATTAATTCTCACCTTTCATATGTATGGGTATCAAAGAAAAATCACCAAGTTTAAGATCAAAGGTATGAACATGTAATGCATAATTCATAGAAATCAAAATAACATAAGTGATATCAACTACAATTATCATAGGTAAACAATAAAAATGTGACTATCTATAATAATATAGAGCCAAATATTCATTATAAACAAATAGTTATGAATGACAATGAATATGGTGCACAATTTTTATTTCCACTAAAGTGGTTAGATCATTATATGATTCTTAGTTAATTTGATTATACACGTCACAAATTAAATACTATATCATTAACATATTGTTTTGTATACAAAAGAACAAAAAAAAATATCAAGGTACTAAGTAATAATGTAATCACCTGATTACAATTTTGAAATGCAAAAACTATTAAAACATATGAAATAACCACTACACATAAACACAATATAAATAACAACAATAAAAGCCCACATATATAAAACAAATGCGTAAGTACAACATACATAAATTCACTCAATTATTGACCCCTACTCACCTCTATGTACATCTCTATCAATCAAAATGGGGGCTCATGATGAAGAGGCCATATTATCATCCTATCAAGATTATGATTGGGACTAAATCCTCCTCTGTAAATTATTGTAGACTAAAACTCATGTCTGTTAAGCTACATGCTCATAGAATAATTGAACATAGTCAGCTAATAATCTCAAACCCAAATCTATAGCTAGGGTTGGAGGGGGTAACTCCTACCTCATCAACTCTGCTTTGAGTTAGTCTTTATCAACCATGATTACATCAATCTCAACTCTAAAATCATCTCATTTGGATAAAATTACCACATATGCAGTGGTGGATATTACAACTCCATCAAACATTGGGCCATGCTTGCCACTTATGTTTGTGTCATTCTCAACTAAAACACTAGGAATTGCCTCACCTAGAATATGTCTAGTAAAAAAAATTGAAGTGTTACCTCTATGATGGTCATCTAATAATCATCATCTCCTATAGAAAAAAACTACATGATTTCAATGACAAAGGTATCAAAGTAAATAATAATGATGTAATATTTTCAAAACATATACTCATAGCCATATGAGGAAGATGGGGCCTAATGGTTACTACCTTTCCTACATTACCTCCTCCACCTTGTACCTTAGGGAAGTAAATAAGATAGACCACTAATGAACCATACACCATCATGTATATTCTAGAGTACACCTAATGTTATCTACATAGGGGATATCAATAACATGGCCCACCTTAGTCAAAGGAAAGGGTGTTGGATTGACTGTATTAGGTTTATCTTAGTCACCAACACATCTTATATCTCTAATAGAGTAGATCCATATAATTGGTGTTGGGGGCACATCTTATCAAATTCTAAATTAATGTGTAAGGTGTTTAAATTAAAACCAACCATAAACATTTTTTCAATCATCATGAAACTAATAACTCACATGAAACTACTATAACTACAATCCATCCTCATCCCATCCTAAAAACCCTCTGTAAGGTATCTAAATTATATTATCTATCGATATCCATTCAATAATCTGATGACATTCTATAATACCACTCCACAGACCATGTGAAATATGAACCCATTTCTATGTAAATATATATGGATGTGCATAGTCATGATGAGGCATACACATAGGACATATTATATACATATGCTCCTACACCTATCAATTTAAAAATTTGGCTAAGCTCAATACACCACCAAAACCCTCTCCTATAAACTAATTCAAGTCTCTATATACGTGATCTAACATTATTTTGCCCCAAAAGTACATGGTACTATGATCATGAATATTCTAAACAAATTAATTCATCTTATACGAAATCGAGACATTTCCACCATTAATAAAAATAAAAGATGTTATTAATGCATAGAATAATCTACACACATGCAAAACATTCAATAGTATAATCTCAAACATAATATCATAGTATCATTAGATGTATACTTGGAACTCCTATCACATTGAGTCATATATTTATGAGCATGTCTTATTTTTGCCTACTCACATCCACCTTGCAAGGTCACACATGTACTAACCACATGAAGTCATATTATACTCCATACATCCTCAACATTAATGATCATCTTCCCCATGGGGAGCCAAAATTTTCAAGTAATAAAATCCCACCACTCTATTAGAGTTTTCATCTTATGCATATCAAATGGTACCACATCTAATCATCCAACATAATTGAGTCCATATATGTAAAGAGTGTCTCTCTATGTGTAACTCAATAGGAACACTTGTACGGTCTCCATCATATGCCCTTGTCTAAACTCTTGCACTTAAAAGTCATCTTATAATCATAAAAAAACAACATTAAAATCAACAAACTTATGCAAATTTGATAAAATTAGATAGAGCTAATTTCAATATTTAATCCTTAAAAATATCAATTAAAACTATGTGTTTAAAAAGGTAACTATGCAAACAAGTCCATGATCAAGCATAAATATTTTTGAAATTTTTGGATAAGTTCTTATAGGGTTTGGATAGGACTATATAAAAATAGACAAGTCTTATAGGTAATGATAAACATTGATAAAATGTTAAAAAAAAATAGAAACAACTTCAAATTTTATAATTTTCAAGAAATGGAAAAAATATGGGTTTTCATGACATGCCAATGGCAAAGGATTCTCATAATGTAGGGCATCCTCCACCTGATTAAATCAATGAATGCAATATCTCATTTATATGGCATTATTTTGAATCAAAACTCAAAATCACAAATTAGCACTATGTAAATGAATTTAAAAATTATTTTTGTACCAACCTATTTATATGGGCTAAAATTTCTTTTTCAAAACCTTACAAATAATTTGTCTATAACTTGTGTGCATGATATCTCAAGTGATACTTGTCAAAGTTATCCCCTATCTAATTCTTTCGCATAGATCCCATGTGTTCTTCCACATGGTAATATTTACATCATGCTTACAAGCATTCAAAGCTTCCAAATTTAGCACTTATTTTCCTATACATAGATTATAAAATATATTCCTTATTATCTCTATATTAATTTATAATCATTATATGATGCTCATCAAGCCCATTTATCAAATTACAATGATTGATTCAATTTTTGTTAAAATTGGTCGATGTATTAAGATTATGTTTTATCTAATTTTGGATATCACAATTTCACACATATACTTAAGTGAAAAAACTACATCTAGTTTGATTCCCCTCATCAAAGTATTAGATATATAAGTAACACTCAACCATTCATTAAGAAGTGATTGAGGTCATATCACCCATCAATGTTCTTCATTTTTCAAGGTTAATCTAGTTGTAGACACCCAGACTTAGTACAAGCCTATATTTGATATCATTTATTATAATGCACATATAAACTTTTTTATGATGATTGAAGTATCTATTGGTGCATTTTTTGGGGTCTAAAATTTCTATTTCATATGTTTGGTGCTTTCTAGATTGGTCCTATAATACAAATATATTTTTAAAATGAGGACTTATACAAGCATAATTTATGGAGTTATTATGGGTCATGTTTCATTTAAATATTTTTAAAATCCATTTGAGTCTTATTAGGTTATATTTTATGCACCAATAGGTATCCTAATTTGAAATCAAAATCAATATAAATACAAAGTTACTATAAGGCATTTTAGATGGCACTCCATAATTTCAAGAGATAGATAAATATTTAAACTTGACAAGTTCAAAGTTGTTAAATCTACATTCAAAGTTTAATAAAGGTTGAATTTATATTTTCATGTTTATGCCAAGGGTAAAATAGGAGAAAAATAATCTATACTTACATTCATAATTTCACACATACACATTAGTAGGAGAATAACATTTGAATTTGAAACCTTTTTAGAGAATTTAAAATGTACATAAATTCTTGGTCAGTCAATGAGGATTAACCAAGGTTAGTCCAAATAAATCCATTTTTCTTGGAACCCCCTTATTTGATATTAAATTGATTTTTATAGGAGATAGGGTTTCATATCATAAGTATCTCCACATGATATTTTAGATGTGATAGTGTCTCAACAGTATTCGAGAATACAGGTGCAGGTGATAAGATAGTCAGTATTTTTCCACAATCAAAGTGGACATGTTTGCAGCCAATGAACATGACCGACCTATATTATTATTAAGGGAACATAGACCCATATTGATATAATCAAAAACTCTGTTCCTAATTTTGAGCTATTATAGTTCCATTTTATTTTCTCACTATCATATGCCTACTATAGTCAACCAAAATCCCATATATAAGCTAAGTTACATTCTTCTCGTGTTTTATAAAAATAACATATTACTATATTTATCAAGTTGCAATCATAATAATTGGTAAATTATATATCTATAGCATTCTATTTTTTTCAACTGTTTTATCCTTATTATGTTGACATAATAAAAAAAGGTAAATCATATTGATGAAACCCTTAATGATGATCATCCTTTGGATTTCCTCCTCTCTAATAATGTTATACCTTATGCTTATGATAATGGATGGACTAATGATCACACTTATAAAATTACTGATGTTACTTATACCAATGATAAATATTATTGTGATAGATATGATTATGATTCTACTAATTAAAACTAAGAGGGATGATACAATAGTTAAGATCATAGTGAAGAGGAAAGTGAGCACACTACTTCAGAAATTAAAGAGCTAAATTCCTCTTTTCCTCCCTTGTATTCATATTTTCACAAATAAAAACAAAAGAACACAATATTAATGAATATCTTCTTTCCTTTAATCTGTCAAAAAGATCATAATTTGAGAATGAACTATTATCACACTATATTTACTTCTTAAATTTACTACTACACTACACCACACCACATTAATTATTTTAAAAATTCAAAAGCATAGCCCTTGCATAGAAATGGAAAATAATATGAATGAGTGTGTTATTTTATCTCTTTTGATATAAAATGTAGATGATGTAAGTGAATATGATATGACCCATTCTCCTTTAGATATGGCTAAGAATATAAAATATTTTAATATTTTTTCTCCACCTATGGAAACAAAAAATAATGTTGAAACATGCCATGATACCCTTTCCCTTTCTCTTGAAACACCAAAGGATACAAATTAATGTGATGTATTATATTCTATATGTGATATTATTTATTTAGATACATAAAGTGATGATAATTTAATATTATGTAAATATTCTCAAGTTAGTCATGTTAAATCCAAATAATGTGATTCTTATGATAACATCACTTGTAATGACTCTCTCACTCTTTTCTTATGTCAAAAGAATCCAATGAGAAGTAATGTGATGTTTTTAATTCTATAGAAACTCAATGTGATAAGATATGCAATAATTCTAAATTAGGCACTGATTTTATCTTAGAATACAATCTTATGCCATGCAATGATATTAGTCATGATTCTCTAATACCAATGTTTAAAGTAGACAGTCAATTACAACCCATGAGTGAGCCTTTCCAAACCAATAATATCTCTACTAGTCATACTATGTCTGTGATGCATGATATTGGTGACCTTTGAAGATAATTCCTTTATCTCAATTTGTAAACTATATCATGTTGTACTAATATTAAAAATAATGTTATTTTAGGAAAACCCATTACATGAGATATATGTGAATATTCATATCCAAAGGTTTTTTTATGCCCATACTATCATTATTTTATGGACATGGAGATCCTTGCATTCATTTAACTAAATATATACTTTATTTCAAAATAGGGAAATTATGGATGCACTCTATTAAAATATTTTCATATAATCCTCACAAGGGAAGCCTCATATTTGTTTTAAAGTCTACCTAGCAACTCCTTACCTAATTTTAAAATATTATAAGATGTGTTCCTATTAGATTATCACAAACACATGGTGCCTAAATTCATAGTGTAAAAACTACAAGGTTTTCAACATGGTGATGGTGAGATTATCAAAGATTACATTTTGTGATTTAAGAATACTTTACATTCATTAACTTATCAACCCTCAAATTTAGAAAAGTAATTCATCTTCAATAGGTGTCTTTTGTCTCCACTCAAATAAATAGCCATTAATAAAATTTATATCTCTTTTAAGAAGTTATACATGGATGTCTTAAAATATTCATGTGATCTTAATTATGCAACACATAATACTAAAAATACAAAGGATTCAAGACCATATTGACATAATAAGTAAGCTACCAATAAAAGTGTGGGATCCGATTTAACCTCTAAAGAAAGAGTCCAACTAAAGTCTCTCATAAGATGGATGGATCAACATAAACAACTATAAGTAAGAAATAACAAGGTAAGGTCCTCAATAAAGAGAAAGAATTAGTTTACAAAGTGTTGCCTAACATGAATAAATCTACTCTCAATAATAGGCAAACACTTCAGTTTGAAAAATTCATAGATCAACCACATGATATTCTACAAATATTATTGGATAATAAGTTAATCATTTTTCATCTTAATTAATATCATCATCATCATCTTGAGTACTTAAAAGGCAAGCCATTTTACACTTATCATAGTATTAATGGACATTGAGATAATGATTGTTATCTACTATGGGAAAAGATTACACAAAGTATAGATAAAGGGATTATTACATATAGGTAATTGGACAAGAAGACATAAAAGTCCACTTCTTCATCATATCCTACATATTATTCTATGTAGACTAAGTTATCCCAAAATATTCTTAAGAAGGAACAAATTGTCATTCAAATGCTCAATAATAGAAAACATAAAGAATAAATTATTGTAGATAATATGCAACAACATAATACATGCACAATAAAATTTATTTAAAGTGTGGGATACAATTATAAATATTTTTGGTATACATATGGGTTTGAAATGGGACTTTTTTTTCAAATCACTTTAGGAATCAAGAGAGTGAGTACAATATTGATTGTATGACATGCTAACACATAAAGAAAATTAATTTGGGATAACCATGGTTACAAATAATGAATGTAATAGTGAATAAGGATAATACAAGTTTATATTTTACTTCTGAGGAAAGCTTATTAACATTCCAAAGTAATAATAGAAGAATGAAGGATACTATGGTCCAAGATAAAATTGCATCTCTCCTTACATAAATAGGGATATCAAATAAAAATCACCAAGTTTAAGATCAAAGGTATGAACATGTAATACATAATTCACAAAAAAAAGAGCATAAGTGATATCAACCACAAGTATCACATATAACTAACACAAATTTGACTATCTCTAAGAATACAAAGCCAAAGATTCAATATTAGAAGTTAGTTATGAATGATGATTAGTATGGTACATAATTTATAGAGTGGTAAGCTCAATATATGATTCTCAGTTTATTTTATTATATACATGTGTCACAAATTAAAAATTTATCATTGACACATTGTTTTGTATACAAAATCACAACAAAATATATCAAGGTACTAAGTAATAATGCAATCACATGATTACAATTGTCAAATACAAAAACTCTTAAAACATATGAAATAACAATCACACATAAGCACAATATAAATATGAACACTAAAGTCCATATATAAGAAATAAATGCTTAAGTATAACATATATAAATTCAATTTATGTTTGGCCCCTACTCATCTCTATCTACATCACTATCAATCAAAATAGGGGATCATGATGAAGAGGCCCCACTATCATCCTATAAAGATTTCAATTGGGACTAACTCTTTCTCTCTATATCCTAATATACCACCACTCATGCATATAATGATACATGATCACACAATATTTGACCATACTCAACTAATAAGCTCAGACCCAAGTCTACAACTAGGATTGGAGGGTAATTTGTTATCTTGTCAACTCTTCTCTAAGTTGGTCTCACTCAACTATGATCACATCAAGCTCAGCTGTCAAATCATCTCACTTTAATATAATTACCACATATATATTGTTGTCTATTATAGATCAATAAAACATGGGCCATGCTCACAAATTATTTTTATGTCATGCTCAACTAAACCACTAGGAATTACCTCATTTGAAACATACCTAGTAAAAAATCAAAGTGTTGCCTCTATGATGGTCATCTAATAATCATCATCTCTTATAAAATAAAAATACATGATATCAATAACAAAACTATCAAAGTAACTAATAATGTAATATTTTAAAAATATATATACAAACTCATACCCATTACAAAGAACATGATGCCTAATAATTGCTACCTCACCCACACTACCTCCTGCACATTGTGACTTGGGACATGAAATAATATATACCACTAATGAAACATCCACCATCGTGTATATGCTAGAGTACATCTAACATCATATACATAGGGAATCTCAATAACATGGTCCACCTCAATCAGAAGTGTGGGTCTTGGAGTGACCACACTACATTGACAACAATCACCATCATGTCTCAAAGATCTAATAGATTAGCTCCATATAACTGGTGTTAGGGGAACATCCTATCTAATACCAAGTTACCTAATAATGTATTCAAACTAAAAATTCTAATAAACATCTGGCTAATGATCATGAAACCAATAACTCACATGAATCTATTATAGCTATAATACATCCTTAGCCCATAATACAAACCCTCTATAAGGTCTTTAAATAATTTAATCTAACAACATCCAGTCAATAATATGGTGACACTCCATAAAACACATGTATTACTAACCCTTCCTTGTGCAAACACATAAGGATGTGATCTAGGTATACCCGTAGGCTATATCATATAAATGTACTAATATTCTTAGTAATTTAACAATGTGACTAAGACTAATTTACCACCAAGAACCTCTCATATAAACCAATTTGGGTCCTTATATAAGTGATATAACATTGTCTGGCCCTAAGAGTTCATGGTACTATGATTTTCAATATTCTAAATAAAATTATGCATCCTATATAAAATTGATACACCACCACTGTTAACAATAAACAATGATATTAATGTACAAAAAAATTTCCACATACACAAAACATTCAATAGTACAATCTCAAATAACAATATCATAGTATCACTATTTTTATACCACACACCCATAACATTCCCAATCATATATTTGTGAGCATATCCTATCTATACCTTCCCACCTCTAACCCATAATATCACACATATGTAAACCACGTGAAACTGAAATATCCTCCATATGTACTCAAGAGTAATAGTCATCTTCCCCATGGGGAGGATACAGGTTCAAGTATTAGAATCCCACCACTCTATTAGAGTTGTCATCTTATGCATATCATATGGAACCATATCTAATCATCCAATATAATCAAGCATGCTTGTGTCAAGAGTGGCTCTCCCTAAATCGTTCAATTGAAACACTCATATGGTCTCCATCATATGTCTTTGTCTAAACTCACACACTTTCATGTTAGATTTCAATCACAAAAACACAACTTTAAAATCAATAAACTTTTCAAATATGACAAAATTAGATAGAGTTGATTTTAGTATTTAACCCTTTAAAATATCAAGGATAAGTCTATGTTTGAAAATATAACTACGCAATCAAGTTCATGGTCAAGTATAAATTTACATGAAATTTTTTGATAAGTCCCTACAAGGTTTGGATAAGATCAAATCAAATAAAACAAGTCTAACATCAAACCAAACAAGTCTCACACATAATGATAAACAATAATAAAATGCTAATTTTTAAAAAAAAAAATAAAAAATTTCAATTCACAAAAAAATGGAAAAAAATATGGGTTTTCATGATATGACAATAGTAGAGCATCCTCATAATGTAGGAAAACCTCCACCTGATCAAATCAGGTTAATCCATTATCTTTTTTCTATGGCATAGTTCTAAATTATAAATCAAAATCACAAATTATCACTATGAAAATGAATTGAAAAATTACTATTGAACCAACCTATTTATATGGTTTGACTTTTATTTTTCAAAACTTTGCAACTGATTCCTATAAAACTTGTGTGCATGATATTTCAAGTGATACTTATCAAAGTTATGCCATTTTGGATGTTTTTGAATGCATGCAATGTCTTCTTATGCATGGTAATATTTCCATCATGCTTACCAACCATTTAATAATGTCAAATGTAGCACTTATTTTCCTATACACATATTATACCATATATTCCTTACTATTTCCATTTTCTTTGGCAATCATTTTATGATGGCCATCAAGAACATTTATTAGATTATAATTATAGATTCAATTTTTTTCAAAGTGGTCAATGTATCAAAATGATCAAATGCAAATTCTATTTAATCCAACAAAGAACAAGTATTATAATTTACTTAATATTACATTTATTTTGATGTAATTCATTTGATATTATCATCACTCAGATCAAAAGGGGGGCATACATCAGGGTTACTATATAAAATAAGCTTGCATAAATAATATTTATGATATTACTTGATTTTAGCACATTATACAAGGTTCATAATGGTTCAAATTATCCACACACTATAAAATTAAGATAAGTTATACAAAATAGTACTTAGTCTAGGGGCATATGCCATGTAGGTTCACTCCATAAATAAAATAAAAATAATATACTATAAACCAATAACATTATACATGTTTAGTGGAATATGCAATGAACATGTCGATACATTATACAAGTTTCAAAGATTCATAGTAATTGAAAAATCAGATACATAAAAAAATATTAGCACATTCATACAGATTATGGAGGCATATGACATGTATATACACTCACTTTACAAAAAATTGGGTATAAATTCATACACATTTGGTTACATATGAATGGGCATAGGTGAAATAGTTATGGAAACAAAAGTTACAAGTTTCACATATAGTTACAATTGAGCATATAGAGGCACAACATTCTATATCATTAGGTATATATCCAGGGCGTATGATGTTGGTTCATGCACATATATACATTTTTAAAATTCAAAATGGATTTTTTCAAAGTTGGAAAGGCATGCTACTGGTTTATGCACATATGCTAAAATACAGTTGACATTTTCAAAATGCAATGGATGTTAGTTCAATTAGCACTATGGTCATGATGGGGGCATGAATATTATTCATTATCTTTCGATCATGTAAATAAAATCTATAGATTTGTCTATAGTTGTGTAATTAATTATATTATGAGTAATGTATATTTGAGTCTAGAGACACTCAATGGATTTGATATTACTTCTATTAAACCTATTATGTGGTTCCAAATTCTATTATAGGTGATGTATATTCAAGACTAGTGACACTCAATGGCCTTGGCATCACTTCTAATGAACTCATCATGGTTTTATATTATTTAAATTAGTACATTGGGTACTTCTCCCCATTTATGAGATCTAGATCATGCATCTTTCCAACTCATAGGCTTGATTAGTTATTCAAAATTTGAAACTTGATCACTACCAATTCATTAATGACTCAACTTAAAGAACCATTTTTCAAGTTCTTTAGAAAGGGTGAAAATTTTATCCAACCTCTCATCTTGGGATAAAATATTAGATATATATTAGTTACTCAAGATAATATGATCATGGGTTTAGTGACATTCAATGGTCTACTGCTCTCTCTTTAATGCTTGAGGAATTGCTCATTTCCCTATCCAAGAAATGAGTAGGACTGAAATCATCCCTTCTCTGATTTGTTAGCTTAGTTGGTGACACATGACATCTCCATCCTCCATAGGAGAGATAATAATGCATGAATACAAGTGTATTTTTCCTTACTCTTTAAAATTCAATCTCAATTTAAAGCTCTTAGATTTTATATATGGACATTAAATACTTCATGTGTTGTTATAAGTTTTGATATTGAGCATCCTACACAATCAAAGTTTCAAGCTAAAGATGAAGTGTGTTGTACACACTCAGGTATACATTTCTCCTTTACTATAGAAATTCATATTTAGAATTTGGGGGGTAGGAATATAGACACTGATATTTAGTATAAGCCTAGCTTTAATATCCTTTATTGAAACTTTACACATATAAACTATTAACAACTAATGAAGTATCTATTGGTGCATTTTTTTGGGTCTTCCATTTTTGTTTCATAGATTTATGTGTTCACTTTTGAATTTTTTCTCATTTTATCAATATTGTCAATGGGATCCCCAATTCGTTCATTTTATCTTTTTGTGTGATTTTTGGAAAAGTTCATAGTTTTTGAATAGGTTTGGGATCGTGGACCTATTTTTAAAATGTGGACTTATCCAAGCATAATTTGTGGAGATTACTTGGGTAACGTTTCATTCAATTTTTTTTGCTGTGTTTTTTGAGTCTTGTTGTGATGTATTTTATGCACCAATATATATCCCAATTCAAAATAAAAATATCCATAAATACAAATCAGCTATAAGGCATTTTATATGGCACTCAATACTTTCAAGAGATAAATAAAGATTTATATTTACATTTTCAGAGTCCATAAAGATAGATTCAAAGTTTGAAAAAGGTTAAATTCAAATATGCATGCTTTTACTAGGGGTAAAATAGTATAAGGAACATGAACATCTAGACTTGCATTCACAATTCTTATTTGAGCTTGCTTCAGAGTATTAGAAATGTAGTGTAATGTTCAGTCAATCAAAGGGGATTGGCCAAGGTTAGTCCAACTCAATGCATTTTTTCTAACACACCCTATTTTATATTGAATCTATTTTTTTAGGAACAAGGGTTTTATTAGGCTAAAATTGTGACCCACTCAGTCCCAATTAAGAACTAACTGATCATAGTCAACAACTCATGGGACAAAGAGTCCCCTTATTTTTAGGACCTTATAGTAATCCCAGGGAAAATAAACACTAAACAATATAGCATGGGAATACTATGATTATTTCCACCAAAGGTTCAATTTTATTCCTCAAGATCTTCAACATCTCATTGTTGGTTCCTTCAAAAATGGGTTATTACAACGTAATGGTTCAGACATTTCTCATTAAAAAAATATAAAATGGAGATGAAATTAGGGTATAAAAGAGATAAATCCCTTGATTAAAACAAGTATTCTAATACTCAAAAATTAAATCAGTATTGGCTACGATAAAATCACTGGGCATTAAGTCTAGCTAATGCACAAACTAAATACCACAATGAGCAAGATTCAAAGGAAAATAATGTGAACATGAAATATATAAATATATTCAAAATAAATCCAATAGATAAGTCTACAACTATTTTCAAACCATGACTAATGTAAGTCTCAAGATAACTAAAATGAGCTCTTATATCCAATTAAACTAGTTACAACATAGTATAATTGTGTATCCACTTACACACCAATAATATCAAAAAAAAAAAAAATCATAAATTACTTTTCAAACCAAGATCTTTGGAAAACCATCAAGACAAACATGAGGGAATAGCAGGTGTAATCTTGGCATGATTCTGATAATGTTTTTGGGAATAAATTTCCCAACCCTTACAATGGTAAGAATTGCTACTTATATAGACAATGCTATTACATCATGGATAAGATGCACAACCATAAATTAAATTCTCTTGATAAAAAAATTAAATGAGATAACTGATTATAACTTAGTCTTTTGTGATAACACATCAATAAAGAAGAAGATAAGACCAATCTCATCATTCCATTATTTAAGATACAAATTTTGGAATGAAATTAGATTCAATCCCCAATGAATTTCAATATTAAATGATAAATAGGGACTCTCTAGTATTTAATTTATTCCACTAACCATTTAGTAACCTAATTATACGTATGCATCTCATTCTTGATTAATCCCAATGACTGAGTAATCAATTCTTTGTTCTAGTTTTTTCCATTCCCAATTTCTTATATTTATCTAAAAGTAACCAAATTTCTTATAGATGTATGATTTATTATTAAATATCAATGACCAAGTGACATTATAATAATGGGTTGTTCAAATATGTAAATAGATGCATTCAATCCTCTTGATGAACCTATTGATTCTAGCTCAATTTCAGCTTCTACCTTTACCAAGATCTTTGTCAATGCTCTAACCATTTCCATTTCCATGCTCATTTTTTCTTGTGATTAACTCACTAGATATTTTATGTAGGTTATTTTTAACTAAATTTGTGTTCTATATGATCCAAAATGTTCAAGTCTATGTCTTGTATTCATGTGCTCTCCTCTTCCAATTATCTTTGCTTCCCATTGAAAACAAGTCATCACTTATCAATCATTTGGCTTTTGTCTTGGACATCAAAATTTGGATCCCTATTTGCCTAGGTAGACATCCACATGTTTATCATTCAGGGGGATGCTTATATGACTACTTCGATACTTTTCCTTAGTTGGTTTTCATATCTATGCCTGTTAAGTCTCACTTTACCACTTAGTAACTTTTTGACATTCCCAAGATTTACTTTGTGCTTGTTGTGTCATCAAAAAGTGGCTTCTTCTTTGGTTCTTAGGATATTGATGCTTTGATGGGTCAATATTACTAATGTTCTAAGATTTCAAGTCAATGCTATCAATCCTTTAGGCTTTTGACTTTACGATATGGTGTCATATGGTGCAATATCATGGGCATATATATTTACATCATTGGTTCACTCCTAGGCCACTAGGATAATACCTTAATGATTTAGAGGTTATAGGTTTATGGTTTTATAATATTATGAGGTGGTTCTAAGTGTTTCAATCTCAAGGACTTAGGGGTATTAAATGACTTAATTATTTTTCAAAAATATTTGATTGTGAAGCTCTCTAAGTTGTTGGGATTTTAACACAGATGAATATTGATGGCTACAAGTGATATTTGCAAACAAAACAAAAAAAAATTAGACTTGGAAATAATTAATAGGATTTTAAAAACCAAAATCCATCAAAACATGAATTAATAAATGTGAACAAAGTACATAATGACTCAATCCAAACTAGGTGAATTTAAAACTAGTTTCGACTCAATTTTTTTTTGTTATAAGTGTAGACACTAAAATCGTGTCTACTCCTTGGTCAACTCTCCCCCTTGGTCCCCTTGGTCCACTTCTACACATTCCTAACCCACACACTTATTAATTTAAAATAATTATTTATTTTGAATTAATAACACCCCCCTTGACACCTCACCCTTGGACACACCCCACCTTGGATACCTCCCCTTGGATGCCTCCCATCACCCTATGACAAATTTATGACCTATTTCAACCCTTCAACTAACCTCTCACACTCATTTAATCCACCTTCAACCATTTTCCAATGACAATTAACCCTGGCAGTTGGAAGAACAGGCAGAAGGCTAATTTTAGCCTTTTTCCCATCTTCTAGCCATCGACATCGGTTACCAGTCGGCTGACACTGGAAAAATCACCGACGTTGGTTACTTAAAACAACTCAAAGGCAAATTCTCTTCCCCCTAGGACACTAAAATCATAGCACTGAATCAATCAATCACAGAGCTGAATGCTAACTTTCTTCCTTTGAATCCAACTTCTCTCTCTCTCTCTCCCAGACACACACCAAGCATCACAGGCTACAAGCACTCTACAGAAATAGCTCCAGACTTTGGGTTAAAGACATTGTAGGTACATCATCTACATCAACAAAAAATCTTCCTCACTCCTTCAGCAAACCAGAGCTAAGTATCCTTCTTCTATTTCATTTCAATTATTTAGACTATATCAGTAATCAGTTTTCTTTTTATTGCTTCTAAATAATATTATCAACCAGACCCGGCTATCAACTAGACCAGACCTGACCAAACTTTTACCTGAGAGGCTAAAAATCTTGTCTTCTATCTTGACCCATCTTGACAACCTATCCCCTACCCTTGTCCCTCTTAAGACCCTATTTATTACCCTACAAACCCAGCATAAGCCACTAAAACTCCCACAGACACCTCAAGCCATTTTGCTGACCACAAAATAGACCTGAGACTCATCTAAAGCCTCATTGCCCTGACCAACACTGGCCACTAAGCCCATTGCCCCTATTGACATTGGCAGTATAACCGACGCCGATGACCTTGACCAACTGACGTCGATAGGAATACCGACGTCGGTGCCTGTGGTAGACCAACAACAGATAGCAGGTACGCATTGTTTCTATTTCTCTTGCTTAGTATTTCATTATTATCTTTATCCAACATTCTTTTTTATCAATAAGTGGACTGTCATCCCTTAAGGAAGTCTTTGCACTTTTGGGATCGAGCATATCACTTGGTAGTCCACCTTATCTCTATCTAACAATCTATGTGTTTGAGTTTCTTTCTGTTACAGGTGTCATCCTCCATAGCCAAAGAGGAATCCCTACAACATCTAGATAATGGTGCGCAAACTTCATTCAAGTACGTACAAACCCCTGACCATTATCTTAGTTTCTTTCATCTTTTGAATGTGGAAAAGCAAAAATTGTTAGAAACATTCTGGCACGCTCGGTGGGACCCTAAGAGTTTTCCTTGGGTTCATTCTTTTTCTTCTAAAAGCAAACTTTTCATATAGGTGCATTAGGTCTCTTCTTGCATCTTTTTCTTCTATCTCTTTCGAAAAGACACCATCAGCAAAGTTAAAAAAATCCTTCTTTTTCTTTCTTTCTTGCATCTTAGATTAGTAAAATTCATACTCTTTGACCTTTTCTCCACTTGTCTACATCTGAACACACATTTAAATTTGGGCTTAAAATCTATTGCATTTCATTTCTGCCTGAATGCATACTTAGCTCTCACATCTAGTAACTTAAAACCACATTATGAATAAATCTTAGTGCACTTATGTTACACGACCAGACCACTATCACAAATCAAACATCTAAACATACCTGAGCCAAGGTCTGACTAGGATTTCATCACCTAGAAGATACCTTACCCTTCCTGGTAATCCCACTTGGACTTCACTACCAAGGGGAGAACCCACTCTGTTCTCTAGCAGAGTATAAACTCTAGGGGAAGTATATACTGGTTAAGCAACCCAGCTTATCTCTGGGCTCGTGAAGTGAGGGGAGCTTGCTCCTTAGCACCAGGCCACATACAGAACCTAATACAGACTTTTGAGCACCAAAACTAACCCAAAACCAACCTTAGACTGATTCTTCTAGGACCCGTTCTAAAAGCCAACTTCCCAAACACACTCTAAGGCATAAGCCAACAAGACTCTAAAACTTATTCTTAGGAATTAACATTTAGGGTCTGCTTGTCTTCATCTACTTTTCTATTTTTATCTGGTTTTTTGAGCTAGTAAGGACGTTTTCTTCTTTCTTCCAAAAACTCTCAAAATCTCTGAGTTTCTGGAAAAACACAGTCACCGACATCAATTTTTCCATCGACGTCGGCAACTTATCTTCGTCGGCATCGACTATCTGACCAACATTGGCAACATATTTCACCAACATCAATTTTTCCACTGACGTCGGTCACTGTCCAAAATTCTTCTTCTCAAACAGCATGCTTAAAATCCAACTTTCTCGCTATTAGACACCCATTCTAGTTTTTTGAAACTGAAAAAAACACAATTTTTAGAACTTGACCCTTTTTGCCTTGAATGGTTTTGACACGTAGTAAAACCAAAACTCTTGTTGACCATGCAAGGCAACAACCACTTCCACCTTCACCTTCCATAACTAGTCCTCTAATGGAGTATCATTTAGAGATCGAATGAACTCCTACCCAACCAACCTTGACTCAGCCCCCTATTGTCCTTGAAGGGGACCAAGACTTTGAAAGGTTCCTTGACCTCAACGTCAAGGCTCTCCAGAACTATCTCGTGAGAAGTCAAATGCGAGACTCTTTAGGCAACCCAATTTTTGGGATGCCAACCTCCTTAGTTGAGACAACAGTCATATCAACAGCATCTGTAGTCCAACCCATAGACACCCAGTCTGTCACCTCAACTAATAACCCACCCATGACTAATCTTCAAAGTGTGGCTTCTCCTTCTATCTCTGGGCCCACTTCCATTGGGGCTTCAGCCCCCCATCAACCACAAACTATCCAACAAAGTTCTACCCCTTTCCAAAACCTAGTAGTCTCCATCCCGCTTACTCTTGCCCCCATCAACACCAGGGTGGCTACTCATCCTTTGGCTAATATCACCACCATCCAACCACCTCTAGCAACATCAAGCCTAGTCATGCCTTCTACCTTCATGACACAACCACTCCTAGCTTCAACATTTATCCCAATGAATAGTCATCAATGTGTTGTGCCTATACAAGTGCAACCAACTACGTCATACGCCCCTCCTAGTACCTTCCAAGTGCCTTACAATCTAGGGGGCGCCCCACCCACAAATCCATCAACCGATCTAATCAAAATGTTGATGGACAAAATGTCTAATCTTGAGACCTCAATTTTAGGTTCAAGCAATGTTCTCTTTTATGAAAGAATTTGTAATGAACCCATTCATCCTTCAGTCCCAATCTGGCCGTATCCCAGTCAGTGGAAGCTTCCTAAGTTCACTCACTTTCAGAGTAAGGAAGACCCACATCAGCATCTACGAGCATTTAGACATGCTTGTTATCTTATAGCACATGATGATGCGTTACTGCTATCCACATTCCCCATGTCACTTTCTGGTGATGCTCTTGATTGGTATAGCTCTCTCACCAGTCACTCTATTTTCACATTTACCCAAGTAGCTCAACTTTTCCTTGACCACTTTTCAATCAATATCACCAAAAAGGTCTCAATCACGGACCTATACTCTATCAGACAGTTTGACGATGAATCCATAGCCAATTTTGTTGCCCATTGGAGAGGCTTAATCAACCAACTCTCCTTTTATTTACCTCAACTCGAGCTCATTGAGCTCTTCTCTCAAGCGTGTGCCAAACATATTTCCTCTACTCTATGGGTCCAAACATTCCGCACTTTTGATGAAGCTTTCACGATGGCTAGGAAGCTTAAACTACATGCCGTCGAGGAAAACAAAGTCAAATTACGGAGTAAAAACCCCAACACCAAGTCAAATGACCCCTCCTCTAAACCCTCTTCTTCTAATTCCAAATCTAAGGGCTCAGCAAATGTTGTAGTCGTTAGATCACCATCCTCAACAACAACCAACCAATCCAAATCTTCCACATCTCAAAGCATCACCAAACAATTCCAACAATGATATATACAGCGTCAATACACTCCAATTAGAGAATCATATGCTTTCGTGTTGGAAAAACTCATCAAATAGGGGGTCCTCCATCTCCCTCAAATTTGACCACCTCAATTCAACCCCTCAAAATCCATCCCTACATGGTATAGGGAAAATGACTTTTGTCATTATCATCGTATCAAAGGCCATGACATAAACAACTGAAAAACCTTTAAAAACATTATCCAAGACATGATAGATAAAGGTGATCTTGTCTTGGATAACCCAAACACGCCACCAAATCAAAACATCAACATCTTTAGAAAACCTTTTCCTAACCATCCCCCTAGCCAAAACAACGTACAGACCATGGCCAATGACTCCCAAGAGCGTAATATATGCACAGTCAACACGGTCTCACCTCTTATGCCTGACCAACCTCTCTCATAGTCTGAATAGGTTAGCCCACCCATTGGTATTTCACAGGTAGAAGAGCCTTCTTCTCTTATTCCTCCATCACAAGTGGAAGAACCTTCTCCTATTAGTTCTCCATCTACCTCTCTTATATTGGAGGATGCCTTGACCATACTAGCGCTGGTAACCTTGCCCTCATCCTTCCTATCATCAATGGGGGATCATACTTTCTCCGCACCTCGACCACACACCGAAGCCATCACCATCCCTACGCTCTACCCTCTTAAAGAGCCAAACTCTCCAATCCCTTCTCTGTCAAGAGAGGAACTCGCCACCTCACCTACTTCGATCAAAGAAGATCTGGTGAGGGTTGATTTGAACCTGACCCCCCACAATAGTAGTCCTCGCACTAAACCAAAGAAGGCTACTAAACCCCATCAGAGAACTTCTCCCCCACCATCATCATTGCCCTCCATTTTGGGCCCACACCCATCCACCTTAATAAGAGTGCTTCCTACTCTGACACCCAACAAAAACAAATCACCTCCATTACGACCAACATCTAACAAAAACATACCTCCGTCAAAACATCCAATGCCTCCAACCACGAAAGTGTCATCTACGCATTTGGCCACACCACCAAACAAAAGGATGGTACAAAACACTCCCTCAACAGCTTCTAGATAGAAGTTGTCAACTTTTACTGCAACACAATGTGCAGACCCATTAGCAGGTTCTTATACCTTACTGTTATGCTAACTTTTGCAATCCTCTAACATCACTCTTCCACCTATCAAACCATTTCAACCTCTCAGACCAAAACCGTCTTGGTTTGATGACACTAAAATTTGCCAATATCATCACACACCTGGGCATGACACTAAAAATTATTGTGCCCTTAAGGTTGCCATTTGCCAATTCATGGAGAAAAACACCCTTCTTGTTGGGGATACTGTCAACAAATCTCCAACACTGTCTCGTGCCTCCCAACCATTTTCACTGTCACACTCATCAACTCTCAAATCAAGGCCATCTTGGTTTGATGACACTAAATTTTTTGTGTATCATCGCACACCTGGACATGACACTGAGTGTTGCTATGCTCTTAAAGCTGTCATTCATCAACACTTCAAAAAAGACACCCTTCTCACTAAGGATCCTCTTGACCACCCTTTAAACAAACCATCAACACCATCCCAGGCCTCTCAAACATTCTCACCTAAATCAGGAGCCTATCATCGAACTATGGTTCCTCGATCACCTTCAACCCCTTTATTTGAAATCAACACCATCAATGTGGCCAACAGGTGACAAATCATGCAAGATAAAGGGAAAGAGAAGGTTTTTCTCCCTCAAACATATCCATTCGTCAAGTCTCCTCAACCACCAAAACCCAAGACTCTAATCTTGGGCGCATCTCGACCAACTTTTTCAAAACCAATTCATGACCCCTTGGTAAAACAACTTCACCAAACCCTTGTGAAGACATCTTTGTATGACCTCATACAAAGCTCTCCACAACATCATCAAGCCTTAAAGCCTTACAGGCATTGGAGGTCCAACCTGAAGACCCCCAACCACTAGCCTCCTTAATCAAAACATTACTAACCATTGCCTCCATCACCATCCTTAATTCTGAGATTCCAAACTCCAACATGGAAAATCAGGTTCTTGCCCTCTCAAACTAAGTCTGTCAGACATTCTCCCTATCACCTAAGTGACTGGGGGAATTTGATTCTATCATGACCTCAACCAAACATCAACCGACTAAGCCTTGACCAAGGCTCAACCAAGCCTTGACCAAACATTAACCAACATTGACCAAACAAACACCGACCAAGCATTGACTTGACCTCAACCAAACATTGACCAAATATCAACCGACCAAGCACCGACCCAAGCTTTGACCAAGCCTCGACCAAGCCTCAACCAAGCATTGACCAAGCCTCGACCAAGCATCGACCAAGCCTCGACCAAGCCTCAATCAAGCCTCGACCAAATATCAACCAAGCATCGACCAAACATCAACCAACTTTTTAATCATCTTTAACACGTGACCAATTTGGAAAGAAGCAAATGAGGTAAGTTTGCTCCTAATTGGCTCGGACCTTACATCATAATGCACAAGTATGGATTAGGGACTTATCAGCTATCTTGAAGGCCGACCAGAAATTGAGCCCATTAATGCCTTGCATCTATGATCATTCTATTGTTAGTCGAGTACTCATTCACTTGACATTTAACTTGAGCTCGTCCCTTGAGCAATCCCTATCATCTTAATCCTCATTCCTTTTAACCCTGTTCCCCTACACAAACACTATGTGACCCTTTTATAAAGTATGAATGCTTTGTCCTAATAAAAGGGAGCCCTTGAACTTCTATAGTCTTGTCCATGACTACAAATTCTGTCAAAAATAAATAGAGATGTCAAAATATCAAAAGGTCATAAACTCTAAATGCAGACTGCTCCCTCGAAGGACAGTTGTATCATCATTGTTTTAGCTAATAGACTACTCCCTCAAAAGATAGCTATTCAAAGCCCTCAAAATATATAAATTAAAAATATAGACCACTCCCTCGAAGGATGGCTATGCCTAAAATCTTGCTACAAATAACACTCTCTTAGAAGCTTCCTACATCGATTAGCTTCACAAATGACCACAAAACAAACGACATCCCTACGTAGACTTCTCGCATTGATCAGTCTACCAAAAAAAAGGGGGTCATGGACTTGACTTATAGTCATTCTCAGGGTCTCCTATAAAAAGGGGCAAAGTTATCCCTACTAAAAGGGGTTACCCTATCCTAACTTATCACACCACCTACTCAAGGGATTTTGAGCTCATTTTATTGTCAAAGTGATTCGATTACTTCTCTAACACAACCAATAGTCAATGACATAATGCAAGAATGGGGATTTTGTTTCTAAAACCCCTACCTATGCTATCATTATGGTCCTTGTCAATGAAAGAGCAACACGCCTTTCAATTTTTATACACCTTGTTCACATTTAACCAAATCATTTTGCCAACCAGACCAAACCAACCAAAACATTTTCAGACCTCTAACATTATCATAGCCTATTCACACTAGTTTCTATGGACAACAATACACATGGAAACTATCGACCATACAATTTATGTCAAGCATAAACCATTACTTGCTAAAGCATAAATAGACTCATTTCATTTTTAGCATACGTCCATCACCCAATATGGAAATCACTAGGGATGAAAGACCACATCACCAATGTTACAGAACACACCATCACATAATATGGAAAAGGCTATAACATCATCATACTCTCATCATTTATAACCTGACCGAACCAACCTATCAACCAGTCTGAATTACATTGGTCTAAGGCCCTTCCAACAGGGGCTATGTAGGCAGCACTCAAATGACATGACGTCTTCTGGGGTTAGCTCGGCCACATCTGTTTGTTCATCTATTTGATGGATAAACCATATTATCTTTGACCATGACTTAACCTAGACCAAACCAATCATCAACCAATTTTGACTCCTCATCTAAATTAAATTGGTCTGAGGCCCTTCCAACAGGGGCTATGTAGACAGCACTCAAATGACATGACATCTTCTGGGGTTAGCTCGGCCACATCCGTTTGTTCGTCTATCTGATGGACAAACCATATTATCTTTGACCATGACTTAACCTAGACCAAACCAATCATCAACCATTTTGCCTCTTCGCCTAAACTACATTGGTCTGAGGCCCTTCACACATGGGCTATGTAGGTAGCACTCAGATGACATGACGTCTTCTGGGGTTAGCTTGACCACACCCATTTGTTTGTCTATCTGATGGACAAGCCATATTACCTTTGACCATGACTTAACCTCATCCAACCCATCCATAACTGACCCTCTTCCTCCCTTTTAGGGAGAACTACATCGACCTAAGGCCTTAATGACAGGGGCTATGTAGGCAACACTCAGTTGACATGAGGTCTTCTGAGGTTAGCTTGGCCATTCCTTCATCTGTCCATCTAATAGACCAACTATCTCAACTTGACTCGACCCAACAACCTTGGAGATCATGACTATCTCCTTATACCTCGACCATTTTTGAGACAACTTTGCCTTAGTTGTTTTGATTGCATTTATGCTACCTCACAAATGGTTAGCAAAATTGTTTGCAACCCATATTTCGACCCTCACAAGTATTGGATCGCGAACAAGTTGATCCCCACTACTTGTGACATTTTTATGTTTTCTAGGAGCACTTCCTGAGCCCGAGATACTTGGAGCACGACGACCATTGGAGCTACAGCTTGGATCAAATAACCTAATCAGCTACGACTAAATGCTGGGGCCCGGTTATTTCAATTTTGGCACTCCTTGACCCTTGACCTGTGACAATTTGACCTAACCATCACGTGAAGTGATATGCACACAATCTCAACTATTGCAGCGTTCACACTCAAACTTCACCATATCCATCCACTATCTATCAAATCGGCACCTGATTTCAGGTTCCCTTCCCTCGACTCCCACTTTGAGGGGGAATACCTCATCCCATAATCAGGGTAACCTACATTTATTTTTGTCTTGCAGTTCATCAGAACAACCAACAAGACAAAAACTACCTCATTCCTGTACCTGGGGCAACTTACTCCTATTTTTGTCTTGCAGTTCGTCAAGAACAACCAACAAGACAAAAAAATGCAAATGTAGACACTAAAATCATGTCTACTCCTTGGTTGACTCTCCCCCTTGGTCCCCTTGGTCCACTTCTACACATTCCTAACCCACATACTTATTAATTTAAAATAATTATTTATTTTAAATTAATAACACCCCCCTTGACACCTCACCCTTGGACACACCCCGCCTTGGATAACTCCCCTTGGATGCCTCCCATCACCCTATGACCAATTTATGATCTATTTCAACCCTTCCACTAACCTCTCACACTCATTTAATCCACCTTCGACCGTTTTCCAATGACAATTAACCCTAGTAGTTGGAAGAATGGGTAGAAGGCTAATTTTAGCCTTTTTCCCATCTTCTAGCCGCTGACGTCGATTACCAGTCGGCCGATGCTGATGGAATCACCGATGTCAATTGCTTAAAATAACCCGAAGGAAAATTCTCTTCCCCTTGGGATGCTAAAATCACATCACTGAATCAATCAATCATAGAGCCGAATGCTAACTTTCTTCCTTTGAATCCAACTTCTCTCTCTCTCTCTCCCAGACACACACCAAGCATCACAGGCTACAGGCACTCTACAGAAATAGCTCCAGACTTTGGGTTAAAGAAATTACAAGTACATCAGCCACATCAGCAACAAATCTTCCTCACTCCTTCTTCAGCAAACTAGAGCTAAGTATCCTTCTTCTATTTCATTTCAATTATTTAGACTGTATCAGTAATCAGTTTTCTTTTTATTGCTTCTAAATAATATTATCAACCAGACCCGGCTATCAACTAGACTTGACCTAACCAAACTTCTACCTGAGAGGCTAAAAATCCTATCTTCTATCCTAACCCATCTTGACAACCTATCCCCTGCCCTTGTCCCTCTTAAGACCCTATCTATTGCCCTGCAAACCCAGCACAAGCCACTAAAACTCCCACAAACACCTCAAGCCATTTTGTTGACCACAAAATAGACCTGAGACTCATCCAAAGCCTCATTGCCCCGACTGACACTGGCCACCAAGCCCATTTCCCTTACCGACGTTGGCAGTATAATCGATGCCGGTGACCTTGACCAATCGATGTCGGTAGGAATATCGACATCAGTGACTGTGGTAGACTGACAGTAGACAACAGGTATGCATTGTTTCTATTTCTCTTGCTTAGTCTTTCATTATTATCTTTATCTGACATTCTTTGTTATCAACAAGTGGATTGTCATCCCTTAAGGAAGTCTTTGCACTTTTGGGGCCAAGCACATCGCTTGGCAGTCCACCTTATCCCTATCTAACAATCTCTATGTTTGAGTCTCTTTTTACTATAGGTGTCATCCTCCACAGCCAAAGAGGAGTCCCTACAACATCTGGATAATGGTGCGCAAACTTCATTTGGGTACGTACAAACCCCTGACCATTATCTTAGTTTCTTTCATCTTTTGAATGTGGAAAAGCGAAAACTGTTAGAAACAATAAGTAAGACCAAAATGTAAATAAACATTGATTTTCAATAAATATTTAGAGAAAATAAGCATCAATATGAATTAAATAAAATGATTTGACAACTAAATGAACATTTCAAACTATGAAACATAATATAAATGTTTCTAGGCTAGACCAAGAGATAATAAAATGATCATGCAAGTTTCAACATTTCTCTTAACATTTGAAATTACATGAAGAATATATCTCAACGATGTGAAAATAAACAAGAATGTGATATACAAGTTGGGATCATGAGTTAGAGACTAAATAAAATGAAACCTAATATTTGAAATTTGAGTGGAATTCAGAAATGAAATCTTATGAGAATGAAAGAATATGAAAATAAAATAGCTATTCTAAAGCAAGAGGGTCCCCATGTGAAAAATATGAGTATGGGGCATGTTGGAACCAAAAAATGGTGACTTCCATAGGGAGATTATTACTTAGCATTTATAACATAGAATACAAATCATCAAACTCAAATAAGAAGCACTAAACTACAAATTAATCCTTTAGACAAAGCCAAAAAAATGAAAAAACTAAAGTTTGCTTTAATGTGTGACATACTAAGCTTTAGATGTGTCTACAACCATTAGTGTGTGTTTAAGAGTGATTGATCCTTTTATAACTCTTGCATTTTCATAAATAAATTTAACCTTACCTAAAACAATTAAAATTTTTGTGACAAACAAATTTAGATGGTTAGTTTAGGGGGGAAATGCATGGGCATTGTTTTGCTACTAGCTAGGCATTTATAGCCCTAATAGAGATATTTTTAGTCCCACTCATGGCCTTGCTCCATTGCCAACTAGGATGGAAAGTCTGTGATGGAGATTTCCTAAATTACCCTTTCAAAGAAATAATTAGATTTTGCATTTTATTCATTTTCCTTTGAGTTATTTATTTTTTAAATATTTCATTGTTGAGTCTATTGAGGGTTGGGGACCAATCCATGGGTGAAATGATAAACTCAAAAAAATCATAACTACTAAGATAAAGTTATAATTAATTTAGGATTTGCATTTTGAATCTTTGCTTCAAATGTTAAATTAAGTATAGTTTGATGGCTTTAATAAGAAAATGAAACATTTCTAAAAATCACACATTTTATTTTGAATCATAAGCATTCAAATTATGAAAATGCATAAAAAATTATAGTAGCCTATGCAACTATTCAAGGATTATTCATGTTCTAATTTATAAACAAATAGAAACTATCCTACTTTATTATCAACCATCTGAAGTTATTCACCTATGGGAGCATAAGGACACAACATTACTGAAACATACTGTTGTCTATAATTTTTCTATTTTTTAAAGTTTGATTATCTAAATTAAGGAATTCCAAAGGCTACCCTTTCAAGACTTGAATTCTCATAATAAACATGTGAATGAATCTTATCAATTTTGAAAAGCATAATACACACTACCAAAGGGTCAAAACACAAACCAACTTCAACAATGTCAGGAAGAGGGGAAAAAAACAACACATGAAACAAACTAAAACAAAACATACAAATAAAACACACCAACAAATAAGGAAAAACTAGCTATGAAAACATGAAACTATATACAAAATATATACACATAGAAAAACTTATATCTTCACTTAAAAATGGTATTAAATAGAGCATCCATGAAGTAATTCTTCAAGTAGTGTCTATTAACTGGAAATGGTAGGTCCTTGCCTTGAATATCTCTCAATCTAACCAAACTTTGTCCTAAAAGATCAGATACTTGGTAAGGTCTAATCCACAAAGGGCTCAACTTATAATGTTGACTTTTTCTCTCATGTGTTTTGTCCCATAACAAGACCAAGTCTGAAACACATAAGGATTTCACATGTGCTTTCCTATCAAACCATCTCTTCACATTTTATTGAGATTTACTAAAAAAAATTAAAACTTAATATATCTTATAATTGAATTAGGTCAAACAATCTATATTGATTTCCCAATCTACTTCCATCTATTCTTGTATATATTGATAATTGGGTTTCTTGAGTTGCATTGGGAAAATTGGCTCCATTCCATAAACAAGAAAGAAATGGGAAATATTCAAGCTATGTTTATGCCTTATTTTATCAACCCATAAAGCATATTTGAGTAGCACATGTTAATTGTGTGGGTTTTGATCAATTACTTTCTTTATGGAATTTAGAAAATTCTTGTTGGTGGATTCTACCAAACCATTTCCTTTTGAATAATAATTTGAGGTGAATTTCAGTGTGATTCCATTATGATAAGCCCATTCAGTAAAATCATGTTACCATGTATTCTTCTAGGAATCCAATAACTTCTTTAGATATACTATTTCTTATTGCTTTGGCTTCAGTCCATCTCGTACATTAGTCAGTGGCAATGAGAATGAACTTATGACCAAATGATGAGATGGGATTTATGACTCCAATGAAGTCTAATCCCCACTGGGCAAAGAGGCATCCCTATATCATTAGTTTTAGCAACACGGGAGTATGAATTTCTCTCTTAGTAAATATCTGACATGAACGACAAGTCCCCATAGGATCATAAGCATCCTTGAATAATGTTGGCCAATAGTAGCTAGTTCTAAGAATTATGTTTGTAGTGACATTACTAGAAGGATAAACACTTCCTAGATTATCATGCAATGAGTTCATCACCTCCAGTGATTATTTATTAGATCAAATTCTTATTTAAATCTCTTCATTATTCCTATGTACAATACTCCTCTTTGAAATGTATAGCATGTAGCTTTCAACCTTAGTGCTCTTCTCTACATTCTATCAAAATTTGTTGGTGGCTTGTCATAGATTAAGTAATGGACAATTGAATCATACCATGGACAAAATCAAAGATCATATTCATTAACTTCCAAAATGGAGAGGCTAGGATCCACTTCTAAAATTAACTTGAAAAAACATTGACCACATACCAATTTTGTAGGTTTTACTTCAATGTCATATTCATATAGTTTAGTAACCCAACATCCTCTTATTTCACCTAGCATGTGTTTGATTGTGGGGGTCTATAACTATGGCATGTAATCTATTCCTAAATATATAATGATGAAACTCTGACTACTTTCACCAATGCATAAGATTATTTATCTAGCATAAGGTATTTAGTTCAAATTATTTCAAATATGTACTCATAGATACCATGAGGTGTTCTCCATTTTCAAATTATTATGTTAACACTACTACAATTGTATGATTAGAAATGAAAGAATAGAGATAAAAATAATTAGCATAATCTAGGCTAATTAACACATGATCTTGCATAATTGATTCCTTGATCTATTGGAATGATTTCTTAAAAGAAGTATCCCATTCTATCTTAGCTTATTATTTTAACATGGAATTCAATGGTTTAGTTATTTCAGTGAAACTAGAAATAAATTTTCATAAAAAATTAATCATACCAAAACTTTATTTCAACTCTTTCTAACTATTTTTTAGCTAGATTTTAGAAATAACACTAGCTCATTTAGGATGAATTGATATACCTTATTTGGTGATAATGTGTCTCAAAGGCTTACCTTATGTCACATTAAAGACACATTTTTGGGGGTTGAGAGATACTCCAAACCTTCTGCATCATTCAAAGATATTCTCTAGATGAATCAAGTGATATGATCTATTTTTGTAAAATACAATCAAATCATCCATGTATAATAGTATGCATGTACCAATTAGGCCTTTAAAAGTGATGACCATAGCTCGTTTATAAGTGGCACCAACTTTAAGTAAATTGAATGACATTTTATTATAGGCGTAGGTTCCCCACTTGGTGGTGAATGTTATTATGGCTATGTCTACTTTATCCACTAATATCTAGTTATAACCTAATAATCCATCTAATTAAGGCATTATCCATGAACCATCGACTTGTTGAATGACTTCATCGAGTGAAGACAAGGGATAGTTGTCTTTATTTCATGCACGATTAAGATTTATGAAATCTACACAAAAATGGATTTCTCCATTTTTATTCCTCATAGGAAATAGGTTTGACAACAAATCTAAATGGCACACATGGCAAGTAATGCTAGATGATAACATCTTGTGGAGTTATTTCATAATGAATGGTTTTAGGAATAGATTTACTAGGATTTGATGCTATCGGGAGGGTCTTGTAATTGTAATTCTCATGACTCTACTCCTCCCTATGATTATATATCAGCTCACATATAGACTACCAACCCTAGGCATCTTACTCTAAGACATAATCCACCTACTTAGAACTCTCTATCCACATATTCCTACCCCACTTACATCCCTAGTTAATATTGGGCCTTTTGCACACAAGACATGCCTTTTTTGAGACCTCTTAGGGCCTCTTGGGAGCCTATTGACCAATCCAAGATGAATTTTAACCCAGGCCATGGATTATGTGAAGGAAACTTGTATCCTATGATTTACGTTTCCTTCACCAAAGTCATGGCCTAGGTCACAACCTGGGCAGAATGTGTCTAAAAGCCCCAATTTGAATCCAAATGGACAAAAATGGCTAATTTTAGGTCATTTGGAAAATTTGGGTGGGGATATTTCTTTCTCATTCAATTAAGCCTATCTCTATTCTCATTCCATATCTCTTATGATTCTTCTTCCCTATCTTTACTCTCATGCCTTCTTGAATCTCTCTTGGTTCATTCTTGGCATTCTTGAGCTTGAATGGGGATAAAGAGTCCCATATGTTAATACACTCTTGCTTGGAGACTCCATTCTTGCTCTCAATTGTTCCTTATTCATTATGGCCTAATCCCAAGATCCTAAATTTGGCATTGTACATAATTTATGCACTTGCTTGGAGCTCTTACACCATTATAAGTTCTCACTTCACCTCCTTTACTCTTGGCTCTTGGTTTGGACTTCATCTTGCACCTAGCTTGGTCTTTCTCCTACATTGCTTCCTAGATTGGATTCTTAGTTGGCAGAACATATTCACTACATATCTGATCTTGATATGAGGGTACTTCACTATGCAAAGTGAAACTCATTTGTTTTATGTAGTGTCTATGCTAGGGTTTGAATTGTTTTAGTGAAATAGTTATTTTGTATGTTGCTTAGAGTAGTTTCTAAAGTTTATTGCATTTTTAAATATTCAAAGAATACCTTCATTCCTTGAAATATTCCTTTTTTAATTACCATTTCCATCTTTGGAACCCTTATTCATTGCATAAGTAGAGATATACATGTTCAAAACACACTAGAAAACTTTCTCAAACATTCTCTCCCTCTCTTGCTAAAAACTAGGACATTGCATTGATAGAAAACAATAGTATTGAATTAAAAGGATAAATAAAATATAGAATAGGCACACTCTTGAACCTTTGATTGAAAATGTCTTTGTTTTGCAAAATGTCTTTCATTTAGCCTCAAAGTCCCTTAATTTATAAATTTACATTTCATAGGTTATCTCATTTAATTCAGTATTATTACTTTCATATTGTTTATGTAACCAATAATATAGTTTTAACCACTTGATTTACTATGGTTAGACCCATTAGAGTAACTAGCACACTTTGTGTGCCTATTCAAGCTAGCCCTAATTTGGTTTACAATTTTATCTATAGTTTGGTGCAAGCCAGAAAACCAAATAGCCACTATAGACTTCCTATAGCCCATATAACCTTTACATTTCATAGCTTATCTCATTTCATTCAGTATTATTACTTTCATATTCTTTATACAACTAATAGTATAGTTTTAACCACTTGCTTTACTATGGTTATACCCATTAGAGTAATCAACACACTTTGTGTGCCTATTTAGGCTAGCCCCAACTTGGTTTATAATTCTATCTATAGTTTGGTGCAAGTCAGCAAACCAGATAGCCACTATAAACTTCATATAGCCCATATAACCCCTAAGACTTCTAGCCTCTTAGTGGTTTGATTTAACACCATACCAAACACTAGTGGTTCCATTCAGATTCTTGGAGTTACATTCTGGCATGCTTGGTAGGACCTCACATATGGTTTCACATTAGTTATATACTCTTTATAACTCTCTTAGCCATTACCCCTCTAATAGTCATAAGGCTTTGCTTTAAATTATGTTTTGGATCTCCCTATAGTTGTGTGATCTTGCCTTTGGTTTTATGTCCTTCTCTATATTGGTTCTCCAACTAGTTGCCTTTTCAATTGTCTCCCATGTTTCTCTTGTTTTTTTACATCCCTCATTGGCCTCCCACACTTGGGATGTCAATTCTATTATATTTATGGTCTTTCCCCTGAGCTCACTCATGAGCAGTCTAAGGATGCAATGGAATACCATAGACACCATAGGAATAGGAGGTTACCTCAACCCAACATAGTGACCTTAACCCTCTCATATTCTATAGGGAACAATATTGGCAAATCCATACCCAATGGGGTCACTTATCTTTCCATAAGTCTGAGCATCATTGGTCCTAGGATACCTCCCTGAGACTTGAGCCTAATTCTCATTCACTGATTTGAGGTGATGAGGATCCTCTTATATGGATAAGGCCTGATGAGTTACATGTAATCATAGATGATTGTCTTATATGAATTCAAGTGAATGAATTGCATCCCTCTTCCCCTAGGAGTAGGTGGTGTGCTTCCTCTAGAGACAAAGATCATAACTAGTTTAGTTCAAGTGCCTCAACCAATTCTCATATGAGTCCCTCATCTCTTTCTTGATAGGAGACTCTACAAAAAGAACCCCCAAAGTTTCATGTTATGGGTAATAGGTATTCCCACTAGACAAGGTATATTCATCATGAATATTTCTCCCATCCTCTTAGCCCTTCCTTTAGATTTTATGGCAACCATGATGATTTTGATCATCATTTATAGACTAGAGATCTGTAGGATGCCTATTAGGATCACCAGTGCCTATTGGTTGACCATCATATAATGTAAAATGATCATTATCATGGAGATTTTGGTCATCATAATCACCTCCATGAGCATGCCATGTCTTCCCATCATCCCTATGAGGAATGTAACTTATTTTGTGGTCATTCCCCATCCCATGGTAGAGATGATTTCCACCATGAGCCTACTCCCTATCAAGAGCCACCTTTGCATAATCCTATCCACATACATGGTTATGGTGATGCCTATGGGCATAGGAAACATCATTACCATCATGATCTTCCTCTTGAATATCATATCTAACCTAATTTCAACCATGTTTGTGAGGACCTCCTTTGAAATCCTCTAGCCCATTGGATATGTGTTATTCCCATTCTTACTCTATCCTTGAACTACCTAAGTTCAATGGAACTTGGGAATACAATCCCACTAAGCATATTATGACATTCATGATGGCATGTATAGATTAGGAATAACATAAAGTTATGATGTTCAATATCTTCACTCATTCTCTATGAGCGGAAGATCTTGTTTAGTTTCACAATCTACCTCCAGATTCTCTCTCTAGTTTCCAACTCCTTCTAAATGACATCATCTAATATTTTGATATTTCTAGACATTTTAACCTTAGCATCCAATCACTCACCTCCATGGTGCAAGCTAAGGGTGACTCAAACTTTTATTTTATGTGTAGATGGTGTTCATCCATCCATACATGCAAGAATAGGTTATTAGATGATAAACTCTATGATATGTTCATGCGAGAATTGAGGCAAGAGATTAGCCTTGAGGTCTTCAAGTATGAACCTACCTCTTATGATGAAGTTGTTAATGAGTGTCTAAATATCAAATTGTTTGAGATGTGCATGGGCATACAACGATAATGGTGTCCCAAATGTTATCCTCTTCATGTGATTGTAAATTTAATGCGACTGATAATGGTGTCATTGATTATCCTCCTAAGAAGAAGGACAAGATAATAACCATGAGGTTAATGTCTTGCACAAGAAGGCAATTGAAAAGAAGGATTCTAAATCAAGCATAGAAAATTAATAGATGGTGTTTTCTTATGACCCTACCAATTTTTGCAACTACCATTAGATGAGGGGGCACGATCATGCCAATTATGCCACCTAAATGTCTAGTGCACAAGCCTCACCTATGTTTCAGAGTTTTCTTATGAAACCCAACCATAAATTGAATGTGTTCAAGGAGCCTCTACCTGATCACATTAAGGACAAGAAGAATAAAAATAAGAAATAAAAGGCTAAGGCCCCTCATTCTCCTTTCTCTTCAACCTCTTTTGACTCTTCCTCTCAGGCTAACCCAAGAGGAAATCCAAGCACGAGAGTAGCAAAGTTGTTACTTCTATTGACATCCTCTACTGGGTATGAGTGCTTTATCAACATGCACTATGGTTAGACCACCAAACCTATTGGAGATAATAATGGTGTTGGGCCCCTAGTCCAACCCATGGGGATAGGGAAACCTAAAGTTAGATTTGATTTTAGGTGTAGCATCCCTCCCCAGGGTAGACAACATCCTTACTCCATCATAAAGGAGTTGCAGGGCCTCTAAGTTGGGATCTCCATTTGGGAACTTCTTTGCCTTTACCCTAAGTAAAGGGGTCTCATCTTTGATGATCTTGGTCTCCCTCATAAGGCTTCACTACCTAATGATGTCAAAGTTTTATTCAACTATAATGCACATGAGCACCCTCATCCTCCCATATTATCTTTTAACCTAGCCTATTTTCCAGATGCTTTAGTTATTACAAACAGGGCTCAATACCTCTCTACATTTATACTTATATGGATGATTGATGCATCAAGTGGTGCATTATCAATGAAGGAGTTGCATTTAACATCATGCCCTTATGTATGTTTAACGATCTTGGGATTAGTAAAAAAAAATCTCTGATTCTCACCATAACTATGTTGGTTTTAACAATGACATAATTATGCTACTTAGGAATGTGAAGCTTTAGGTCAAGTTTGGTCCCAAAAATGTCAAAATTGAGTTTTGTGTTAGACCTTAATCTTTCATGCAACATGATTATTGGTCATCTTTAGACCGTTGTCATGCAAGTGTTCACATTGAACATGTTTCGTATGGTTCAATTCATGCATGCAGGTGAGGTTCACACTATGGAGGCTGACCCAAATCCTTAGGCTTTGCTTTATGCAAAGACAAAGCCCTCATGGGTTTTTATGTATTTTGACACACACCCTACTTTTGAATCTCATTTTCTCAAGGATGAACATTGTGATTCAATTGAGTATTAAGTAGCATTCACTCCTTTAGAGTTTTACATGTGTCATCCAACTCCCTCTTCTACTCTATGATGCCAGGCCAACTCATTTATTTTTAGAGACCTCTTCTAAGATGTCTCCCCAGATGTTGAGCTCCCCCTTACATCCCACTTTTCCCATCAAAGTATTGTCTCTCTCAATGCATCTCATGTTGAAGTTTCTAGAGTCATCAAGTTTGATTTTGAGTGCTTCCATCCATGATATAGTACCCAACTTGACCAATGAGAGGATAGATTATAATAATCTCGTGCTCACTTATTGTATGTACTGTCATCCTCTCACTTGTTTGGTTTCAGAGGTCTCATTCACTAACAATGACTCTACCCATGGAACTCCTATGATTTAGGTCATGACTGGTGAGCCTAGGGATATGGATGCTTCATATCCCTCTCCCTATCCTCTCCCTCTTGTTTGGCCTCTTCATAGGCCAAATAATGGCCTGCCTTGGGGGTAGGCCTCTAGTTATGATGAGGAAAAAGCTTGCCCTTAGGGATAGGCCCAAAACTAGGCCTATGGTGCTTTGGTGAGCCTCATATCTTACTAGAACACCCTCCCTAAGACCCCATTTGGTGGATTTCCCCTCTTATAACATCTATCATTAGACCTTTTTGGGTATCTTTTACCATTTGGCTTGTACACTCCTCCTTGGATGCACCTTAGGATGGAAGCATAGTCTTTTGCATCTTTTAGTTAGTCAAGTTACTAGTTGTTAGTAGCTAGCCCTCTACTAACTCCCTCTCTCCTTTTATATAGTGTATTTAGGTGATATGGGTTAGTGGTTTTGGTTGCTCATGACTTACTATGGCCTTATCTAGCTAGTCTTCATCTATCATTCACCTCTTATCACCCCACCTCACCTCTCATTATGGTCGGCATTGAGACACTCTCATGGTTGACCCTTATGCAATGGTGGTGGCTTTACTAAATGAGATGTCTTTTTTGCATCTCACACTTTGAATCCTTGCATCTACATGAGAGATCAATGTGACCTTGGATCATTCATGCACACCATAGAATAAGAAGAATGTGTTTTAACAACCTCACAAACATAATCTTCTTGTTTCCCCCTTTCCCTTCCATTTTGGGTAGGTTCTAAGCCCTTTTCAGGCTCCCTAGGCCTATTTTTGGCCTCTTCTAGTCCAATCCATGGGTTTATAGGCAAATTTGTGGCCTGTCCTAGCTAGGCCACAGACTGGCCCAATAGCTTTCTTTTTTCCCTTTCTGGGCCTCTGTTTCTCTTTGTTTTTTCTCTCAAAACCCCCAAACCTTCATCTTTAAGGTTTTGGCCAATTTTAAATGCAATGATGGGGTGTATTTATCTCTTTAAGGCCTCCTTGGGTGTGTTTTGGGACCATTATATTCTCTTATACCCCTAAGTTATTTAGCCTATCAGGCCCATACACTCCTTGCTAAATGTACCTTATGGGCCCTTTTTGGGTGTTTTCCTTCCATTTTTTGTGTTCCAAATCATGAACCCTCTATCTTAGGGGTTTGGAACATTCTAGGTGCATTAGATTCCTCCATTTTTTAATCTAAGGCTTCTTTGGGCCTACTCTAACCCTATTTTAGTTCTTAGGACCCCTTCCAAGTCCCTGTGGTCCTCCTAAGCTCATGTCCCATCTCATTAGCACCTAGGGATAGAAGTTACTTGATATACATATTTTATTTATTCATTTTTATGCTTTTTCATAGTCGATCTATTCTAATTCCCTCTATTATTTATTATGGTTATAGGTAAGGTTGTCAGCTAGCTATGATCATTTGAGACTTGCTCTAGTCTTGCCAACTGGTCTTCATCTTCTCTAAACTTATCCCCACTTTCCCTAGTTACCTCTCACCATGGCCAATGTTGGTCAACTATTATAATTATGGCTTAACTTCATTATTTGTTTCCCTTATGTAACTGACTTACACTACTTTGCTTTGAGATCCCCTTTTTGCAGTCATTTATCTTACATATTTAACCCCCATTATGGTGCACCTCTCAGTGGTGATTCACACCAATGGAGGTAGTTAGAGCAACCTAGGACTAATAACTATGGCTTGGGTTATTGATGATCAATGGGGTTATGAGTTTGTTGCATCTAGTTTCTTCCTTACCAATGAAACAAATAATACCATCAAGTATCACACAATCATTGGTGCCTTGACTGATGCCTATGAGTTAGGCATGTGCTATGTGAAATTATTATCTGACTCACTTTTATTCATGTCTTAACTCACCAGTGTCTGGGACATCCTTATCTTTGAGTTACTCCCCCTCTTTGAGGTAATGCATGATTTACTCTCTTTTTTCAAGGATGTCTAGTTCACCCATATCCCTTGTAGGGAAAACACTAGGCCTAATGCCTTGGTGAATGTCATTTTGGATAGTATAATATGATTTGATTTCACTTATGTCCCTTAATTATAGGAGATAGACCTGGAGCTGGAGCTAGAGCTAGAGTTGGATTTTGGACAATGCAACATTTGCACTCTCACCTATGGATTGTGCCATCAACTTTTTTTACCACCATCTTTATCTATTAAGTACAGGTAATGTTTCCAATTATTTTTATAGTTATTTATTTTATTTTCTTTGGTGTGGCTTCTAGGTACTACACATAACTCCTTGTTCATTTATATACTGACTGCTTGTACCATAGGGGCATATGTTATCATACTTCCTATGACCCTACTCCTCCCTTTGATTATATATCAACACTCGTGTAGAATACCAAACCTAAACATCATACTATAATACATATACCACCTGATTATACCTCTCCCACATCATATTCTTACCCTCTTTACATCCCTAATTCATATTACACCTTTTGCACATAAGACATGCCTTTTTGGAGAACTTTCGAGGCATCTTGAGAGCTTGTTGACCAACCCAGGATGAAGTTTGACCTAGGCCATTATGTGAAGGAAACCCACAGCCTAGGACACATGTTTCTTTCACCAAATCCATGGCCAAGGTTGTGGCTTGGGTAGAACATGTCAAAAATCCCTAATTTAAATCCAAATAGCCAAAAATGGCTAGTTTTAGGTCATTTGGGTGGGGATATATATCTTCTTGGTGGTGAATGTTATTTTGGTTATCTACTTTATCCATTAATATCTAGTTATAACCTAATAATCCATCTAAAAATCACATTATCTATGAACCACTAACTTGTTGAATGACTTCATTGAGTGAAGGCAAGGGATAGTTATCTTTATTTGATGCACGATTGAGATTTATGAAATCTACATAAAAATGGATTTTTCCATTTTTATTCCTCATAGGAAATAGATTTACCAACAAAGTTAAATGGAACACATGGAACATAATGCTATATGATAACATCTTCTATAATTCTTTCATAATGAATGGTTTTAAGACTAGATTTACTAGCATTTGATGTTGCTTGGAGGGTCTTCTAATCATAGTTCCCGTGACTCTACTCCTCCTTATGATTAAATATCAGCTCACCTACAGACTACCAACCTTAGGCATCCTAATATTAGACATTATCCACCTATTTTGACCTCTCTTGCATCATATTCCTACACCACTTACATCCTTAGTTTATATTAAACCTTTTTCACACAAGACATGCCTTTTTGGAGACCTCATGGGGCCTCTCGAGAGCGTGTTGACCAACCTAGGATGAAGTTTAACATAGGACACATCTTTTGTGAAGAAAACCCATAGCCTATGCAGCATGTTTCCTTCACAAAATTCATGGCCTAGGTAATGTCTTGGGTAGAACATGTCTAAAATGCCTAATTTGAAGCCAAATGACCAAAAATGGCTAGTTTTAGATCATTTGGAAAATTTGGGTAGGGTTATTTATTTATCATTCATTTTAACCTCTCTCTATTATCATTCCATCTCTCTTGTGATTCTTCTTCTTGGTCTTAACTCTCATGCCTTCTTGAAACTCTCTTGGTTCATTCTTGGCATTCTTTATCTTGATTGGATAGAGAATCCCATATGCTACTACACTCTTTCTTGGAGACTCCATTGCTGCTCTCAATTATTCCTGCTTCATTGTGGCCTAATCCCAAGATCCTAAATTTGGAATTGTACCTAATTTATGCACTTGGTTGGAGCTATTACACCATTGTAAGTTATCACTTCACCTCCTTCTTTGCTCTTGGTTTGGACTTTAGCTTGTACCTAGCTTGGATTCTTGGTTGGTAGAACACCTTCACTTCATCTTTGATATTGATATGAGGGAACTTTTCTATGCAAAGTGAAACTCCTTTGTTTTATGTAGTGTATATGTTAGGGTTTGAATTGTTTTAGTGAAACCATTGTTTTGTATGTTGCTTAGAGTAGTTTCTAAAGTTTATTGCATTTGCATATGTTCAAAGAATACTTTCATTACTTGAAATATTCATTTTTTTATTACCATTGCTCTATTTAGAACCCTTCCTCATTGCATAAGTAGATATATACATGTTCAAAACACACTAGAAAACTTTCTCAAACATTCTCTCCCTCTCTTGCTAAAAAATAGAACATTGCATTGATAAACAACAATAGTATTGAATTGGAAGGATAACTCAAATATATAATAGGCATGTTCTTGAACCTTTGCTTGAAAACATCTTTGTTGTGAAAACTATATTTCATTTAGCCTCAAAGTGCCTTAATTTCTAGATTTTCATATGAAAGGTTATCTCATTTCATTCAGTATTATTACTTTAATATTTTTTATGCAACAAATAGTATAGTTTTAACCACTTGCTTTACTATGGTTGTACCCATTAGATTAATTGGCACACTTTGTGTGCCTATTTAGGTTAGGCCCAACTTGGTTTTCAATTTTGTCTATATTTTGGTGAAATCCAAAAAAATGGATAGCCATTATAGACTTCCTATAGCCCATAGAACCCCTAAGCCTTCTATCTTGTTAGTGGTTTGCTTTAACACCCTACTAAACATTGGTGGTTCTATTCATATTCTTAGAGATACATTTTGGCTCAATTGGTGGGAGCTCACATATGGTTTCAAATTAGTTTTATCCTATTTGGAACTCTCTTAGCCAATCTCCCTATAATAATCATAAGGATTTGCTTTCAATTATGTTTTGGCTCACCCTCTAGCTATGTGATCTTGCCTTTGGTGTTGTGTCCTTCTCCTTATTGGTTCTTTGACTGGTTGCCTTTTTCTTTATCTCCCATGTTTATCTTGTTTCATTGCATCCATGGCTGGCATCCCACCTTTGGGATGCCAATTTTGTCAGATTTAGGGTCTTACCCTTGAGCTCACTCATGAGTAGTCTAAGGATGTAATGGAATACCATAGACACCTAAAGACTAGGAGGTTAACTCAACCCAATATAGTCACCTTGACCCTCTCATGTTTTAAAGGATACAATATTATAAAATCCATACCCAATAGGCTCAATCATATTTCCATAAGTCTAAACATCATTAGTCCTAGGATACCTCCTCAAGATTTGATCCTAATTCTCATTCACCCATTCAAGGTGATGAGGATCCTCTTGTATGGCTAAGGCCTAATGAGTTACATGTAATCATAGATGATTGTCATAGATGAATTTAAGTTAATGAAGTGCATCAATTTTCCCTTAGGAGTAGGTGGTGTGCTTCTTCCAGAGATAGAGATCATACCCAATTTAGTTTGAGTGCTTTGACCAGTTCTCATATGAGTCCCCCATTTATTTTTTGATAGGAGACTCTATAACAAGAACCCCCACATGTTCATGTTATGGGTAATAGGTATTCCCATTAGAAAAGGTATATTCATTATGAATATTTATTCCATCCTCTCAACCCTTATTTTAGATTTTATGAAAACCATGTTGATTTTGATCATCATCTATGGATTAGAGATATGTGGGATGCCTGTTAAAATCACCAATACCCATCAGTTGACCCTCATCTAATGGAAAGTGATCAATATCATGGGGATTTTGGTCATCATAATTGCCTCCATGAGTATGCCACATCTTCCCATCATCCTTATGAAGAATGTCACTTATTTTGTGGGTATTCCAACCCCACGGTAGAGATGATTTCCACCATGAGCATCCTCCATATTAGGAGCCACCTTGGCATAATCCTCTCCATGGCCATGGTTATGGTGATGACTATGGGTATAGGTAACATTATTACCATCATGATCTTCCTCTTAAAGCTCATCTCTATCCTGCTATCAATTGTGATTGTGAGGACCTCCTTTGAAATCATCTAGCCCCTTAGATATGTGTTATTACCCTTATTACTCCTATCCTTGAACTACCTAAGTTTAATGGGACTCAATATTCCAATCCCATGGAGCATATTATGACATTAATTATGGCATGTATAGATTGGGAATAGAATGAAGGCATGATGTTAAATCTCTTCACTCATTATCTATAAGTTGAAGCTCTTGTTTAGTTTCATAATATGCCTCTAGATTCTCTCTCTAGTTTCCAACTCCTTATAAATGACATCCTCTAATATTTTTATATTTCTAGACCTTTTAACCTTGGCATCCAATCACTCACCTCCATGGTGCAAGCCAATAGAGAGTTAAATTTTGATTTTGTGTGTAGATGGTGTTCATTCATCTATATGTGTAGGACTAGGTTATCAGATGACCAACTTTATGATATTTTCACGTGAGAATTGAGATAGGAAGTTCACCTTGAGGTCCTCAACCATGAATCTATCTTATGATGAAGTTGTTAATGAGTGTCTAAATATCAAAGTGTTTGAGGTGTGCATGGGCATATAGCCCATTCCTTCCTGAAAGTTATCCTCTTCATGTGATTATAACTTAATGTGACTGACAATGGTGTTATTGATTCTCCTCCTGAGAAGAAGGATAATGACAACTATGAGGTTAATGCCTTGAGAAATAAGCTAGTTGGAAATAAGGATTTTGAATTAAACATAGCAAAGTAATGAATGGTGTTTTCTTATGACCCTGCCAAGTTTTGTAACTTCCATCAAATAAAGGGGCACAATGATGCTAATTATACCACCCAAAAGTCTAGTGTTCAAGCCTTGCTTATGTCTCAAATTTCTATTGTGGAACCTAACCACAAATTGAATGTGTTCAAGGAGCCTTATCCTAACCATAATAAGGATAAGAAGAAGAAGAAAAAAGAAATCAAAGGCAAGTCCCCTCATTCTCCTTGTTATTCCTCCTCTTTTGACTCCTCCCAAGCTGACCCAAGAGGGAAATCCAAGCATGAGAGTAGTAAGATTATTTCTTCTATCAACATAGCCTCTACTAGGTATGAGTGCTTTGTCAACATGCACTCTAGTTGGGCCACCAAACCTATTGGAGAGAATAGTGGTGTTGGGACCCTAGTCTAGCCCATGGTGATAGGGAAACCTACAGTCAAATTTGATTTTAGGTGTAACATCCCTCCCCAAGCTAGACAACATCCTTACTCCATCATAGAGGAATTTTAAGGCCTCTCAGCTACGATCTCCATTTGGGACCTTCTTTGAGTTTGCCCTGAGTAAAAGGGTCTCATCTTTGATGATATTGGTCTCCCTCATGAGGCTTTGCTACGTGATGATGTTAAATTTTTGTTCAACTATGATACACACAAGCACCCTCATCCTCCCATCTTATCTTTTAACCCAATATATTTTTCAAATGCTTTAGTTCTTAGACACAAGGCTCATTTCCCTCTCTACATTCATACTTCTATGGATGATTTATACATTAAGTGGTGCATTATCAAAGGAGTTACATTCAACATCATACCCCTATTTGTGTTCAATGATCTTGGGATCAGTCAGAAGAAACTCTTTGATTCTCACCATATCTATGTTAGTTTTAAAATTGACACAATTATGCTAGTTAGGAACATGAAGCTCTAGGTCAAGTTTGTCCCCAAGATTATCAAAATTGAGTTTTATGTGTTAGACCTTGATCTTTCATATAACATGATTCTTGGTCATCCTTGGACCACTATCATTCAAGTCATCATGTTGACCATGTTTTGTGTGGTTCAATTCATGCATGAAGGTGAGGTTCACACTATGGAGGCTAACTCAGATCCCTGGGCTTTGCTATATGAAAAGATAAAGCCCTTAGGTGAGGCTTTGGTTGTCTCCTCATGGGGTTTTGTGGATTCCCACACACCGCCTACTTTTGAATCTTATTTTCTCAAGGATGAACATTGTGATTCAGCTAAGTATTAAGAAAAATTCACTCCTTTAGAGTTTGGCATGCATTAGCTGACTTCATCTCCTACTCTATGATGCTAGGCCAACACATCTCTTTTTGAAGACCTCTTTTAGGATGTCTCCCCAGATGTTGAGCTCCCCCTTACATCCCACTTTTCCCATCAAAGTATTAGATATCTCAGTGAATCTCCTAGTGAGGTTGCTAGAGTCACTATGTCCTATTTTAAGTGTTATTCAATCCATGGTATAAAACCTAACCTGATCAATAAGAGGAGAGCTTACAATAATCTCATGGTCACATATTGTATGCATTGTCATCCTCTCACTTGTTTGGTTTTAGAGGTTTTGTTCACCAAAAATGACTCCACTAATGGAACTCCTATGTTTCAAGTCATGACTAGTGAACCTAGGGATATGGATGTTTTATATCCCTTTCCCTATATTCTCCCTCTTATTTGGCCTCTTTGTAGGCCAAACAATGGCCTGTCTTGGGGGTAGGCCTCTAGTTAGGTAGATGTAAAAGCTTTCCCTTAGGGGCATGCCCAAAATTGGGCCTATGGTGCTTTGGTGAGCCTCATAGCTTACTAGAACACCCTCCCCAAGCCCCCATTTGGTGGATTTCCCCTCTTGTAGCATCCATCATCATACCTTTGTGGGTATCCTTTATCGTTTGTCTTGTACACTCCTCCTTGGATACACCTTGGGATAGAAGCATAGTCTTTTGATTATTTTAGTGGGTTAGGCTACTACTTGCTAGTAGTTAGCCCTCTACTAACTCCCTCTCTCCTTTGTATAGTACTTGTAGATGATATGGGTTAGTGGTTATGGTTTTTCATGGCTTACAATGGCCTTATCTACTAGTCTTTATCTATCATGCACCTCCTACCACCCCTCCTCACCTCTCATTATGGTTGGCATTGAGACACTCTCTCATGGTTGACCCCTATATAGTGGTGGTAGCTCTACGAACTGAGATGTATTTTTTACCTCTCACACTTTGACTCTTCACATTTTCATGAGAGATCAATGTGACCCTAGATCAATCATGCACACTATGGAACAAGAAGAATGTGTTTTAAGAAGCTCAAAAATATCCTCTTCTTGTTTCCCCCCTTCCCTTCCATTTTAGGCATGTTCTGAGCCCTTTTTAGGCTCATTAGGCCTATTTTTGGCCTATTCTAGTCTAATGCATAGTTTTATGGGCAAATTTGTGGCCTAGCCTAGCCAGGCCACATACTAGCTTAATAGATTTCTTTTTCCCCTTTTTGGGCCTCTACTTCACTCTATTTTTGCTCTCAAAATTCCCAAACCTTCATATTTAAGGTATTAGCCAATTTTGGATGCAATGATGGGGTATAATTCTCTCTTTGAGTCCTCCTTGGGTGTGTTTTTGGACCATTATAGTCTCGTATTACCCTAAGTCTTCTAGCTTATCATGCTCGTGTACTCCTTGTTAGATGTATCTTATGGGCCCTTTTTGGGTTTTTTCCTTCCCTTTTTTGTGTTCTAAACCATAATACCTCTGTCTTAGGGTTTTTGAACATTCTAAGTGCATTGTAGGCTTCCATTTTCTAATCTAAGGCTTCTTTAGGCTTGCTCTGACCTTATTTTAGTTCTTAAGACCCCTTTCAGGTCCCCATCATCCTCCTAGGCTCATGTCCCATCTCATGGGCACCTACAAATAGAAGTTACTTTCTATAATTATTTTAGTTAGTCATTTATATGATTTTTCATAGTCAATATATTCTAACTCCTCTTTCTTGGTCATTATGGTTACAGGTAAGGTTGTCAGCTAGCTACAATGGTTTATGACTTACTCTAGTCTTACTGATTGGTCTTTATCTTCTCTGAAATTGCCTCCAATTTCCTTGGTTACCTCTCACCATAGTCAATGTTGGTAAAATATTATTATTATGGATTAACTTCATTATTTTTTTCCCTCGTCTAACTCACTTACACTACTTAGCTTTAAGATCCCCTTTATGCATTCATTTATCTTGCCTCTTTAACCCCCATTATGGTGCACCTCTCATGGTGATTCAAATAGATGGAAATAGTTAGATAAACCCATGACTAATAACTATGGCTTGGGCTATTAATGATTAATGGGGCCATGAGCTTGTTGCATCTAGTTTCTTCCTTACCAGTGAGACAAATAATGTCATTGAGTATCACACAATCATTAGTGCCTTGACTGATGCCTATGAGTTAGGCACGTGCTATGTGAAATTATTATCTAACTCACTTTTATTTGTGTCTTAACTCACCAATGTTTGGGCCATACTTATCTTTTATTTGCTCCCCCTCTTTGAGGTAGTGCACAATTTACTCTCTTTCTTTGAGGATGTCTAGTTCACCCATATCCCTTATAGGGAACACTAGGCCTTATGCCCTAGTGAATGTCATTTTGGATAGTATGATGTGATTTTATGTTACTTGTATCCCTTATTTATAGGAGATAGATTAGGAGCTAGAGATAGAGCTGGAGTTGGATTTGGATTATGCAAAATTTGCACTCTCACCTGTGGATTGTGCCATCAACTTTTTCTACCACCATCCTTATCTATTAAGTACAGGTAATGTTTCATATTATTTTTATAGTTATTAATTTTATTTTATTTGGTGTGGCTTCTAGGTACTATAGATAACTCCTTGTTCATTTGAACACTGAATACTTGTACCTTAGGGGCATATGTAATCATACTTCTTATGACCCTACTCCATCTTATGATTATTTATCAACTCACGTGTAGACTACCAAACCTAAACATCCTAATATGAGACATATACCACCTAATTGGACCTTTATCACATCATATTCATACCCCCCTTATATCCCTAATTAATATTAGGCCTTTTTTCACATAAGACAAGGCTTTTTTAAGACCTCCTAAGGCATCCCAAGAGCCTGTTGACCAACCTAGGATGAATTTTGACCCAGGCCATTATGTTAAAGAACCCCATGGCTTAAGCCACATGTTTCCTTCATCAAATCCATGGCCTAGGTTGTTTCCTAGGTAGAACATGTCAAAAATCCCAATTTGAAGCCAATGACCAAAAATGGCTAGTTTTAGGTCATTTGGGTGGGGATATATATCTAATTGGTGGTGAATGTTATTTTGGTTATGTCCAATTTATCCACTAATATCTAGTTGTAACATAATAATCCATCTAAAAATTACATTATCTATGAACCACTAATTTTTTTAATGACTTCATCAAGTGAAGGCAAGGGATAGTTGTCTTTATTTGATGCATGATTGAGATTTATGAAATCTACACAAAAATGGATTTCTCCACTTTTATTCCTCATAAAAAATAGGTTTGCCAAAATATTTGAATGGAACACATGGAATATAATTCCAAATTATAACATCTTATAGAATTATTTCATAATGAATGGTTTTAGGACTAGATTTACTGGTATTTGATGCTACCTGGACAGTCTTGTAATCATAGTTCCCATGACTCTACTCCTTCCTATGATTATATATCTGCTCACGTGAAGACTAACAACCCTAGGAATCATACTATAAGATATTTTCCACCAATTTTTATCTCTCCCACATCATATTCCTACCCCAATTACATCCCTAGTTTATATTAGGCCTTTTGCACACAAGACTTACCTTTTTGGAGACCTCCTGGGCCTCTTGAGAGCCTATTGACCAACCCAGGATGAAGTTTAACCCAAGCCAAATATTGTGTGAAGGAAAAAAATAGCCTATGATACATGTTTCTTTCACAAAAGTCATGGCCTAGGTTCTGGCATAGGCAGAATGTGTTTAATAGCCCCAATTTGAAGCCAAACAACCAAAAATGGCTAGTTTTATGTCATTTAGCATATTTGAGTGGGAATAATTCTCTCATTCATTTGAGCCTCTATCTCTTCAAATTACATATATATTATGATTATTATTCCCTATCATGACTCTCATGCCTTTTGGAATCTCTCTGGGTTTTTTCTACGCATTCTTGAGCTTGATTAGGGATAAAGAATCCCATATGCTGCTACACTTTTGCTTAGAGACTCCATTGCTACTCTCAGTTATTCCTGCTTCTTTGTGGATTGATCCCAAGCTCCTAAATTTGGAATTGAAGCTAATATGTGCACTTTATTAGAGATCTTACACCATTACAAGTTCTCACTTCACCTACTTCTTTAATCTTGGCTCTTGGTTTGGACTTCAGCTTGCACCTAGCTTGGTCTTCCTCCTACATTGCTTCCTAGCTTAGATTCTTGGTTGGTAGAACATATGAACTTCATATTTGAGATTGATCTGAGGGAAATTTGCTATGAAAATTGAAACTCCTTTATTTTATGTAGTGTATATGCTAGGGTTTGAATTGTTTTAGTGAAATAGTTATTTTGTATGTTGCTTAGAGTAGTTTCTAAAGTTAATTGCATTTATATATGTTTGAAGAATACTTTCATTATTTAAAATATTCATTTTTTATTACCATTTATATCTTTGAAACCCTTCCTCATTGCATAAGTAGAGGTATACATGTTCAAAACACACTAGAAAACTTGCTCAAACATTCTCTCCCTCTCTTGCTAAAAGTTAGAACATTGCATTGATAGACAACAATAGTATTAAATTAGAAAGATAGTTAAAATCTAGAATAGGCATGCTCTTGAACCTTTTCTTTAAAATGTCTTTGTTACATAACACATCTTTAATTTGGCCTCAATGTGCCTTAACTTATAGATTTACATTTCATAGGTTATCTCATTTCATTCAATATTGTTGCTTTTATATTGTTTATGCAACCAATAGTATAGTTTTACACACTTGATTTATCATGGTTGGACCCTTTAGATTAAGTGGCACACTTTGTGTCCCTATTCAGGCTAGCTCCAACATGGTTGTAAGTCTATCTATAGTTGGGTGTAAGCCAAAAAATTAGATAGCCACTATAGACCTCCTGTAGCCCATAAAACCTCTAAGCCTTTTAGCCTCTTAGTGGTTTGATTTAGCACCTTGCCAAACACTGGTGGTTCTATTCAAATTCTTAGAGCTACAGATCTTTGATTAGGTTTCAAGGGAATGTTATGGATTATAATATGAGGTTTTAACACCTTCATGTCATTTTAGTTCCACACTATGATATTTTGATGGTACAAAAACATATTATTCAATGGTTTCATATCTTCATTAGGGCATTTAGGTTCAACCACCATGTTTTCAAGATTGTTTGGAGTTACTATGATAAGAATCCTTGAATCTTAACTTAACTTAGGCTTCTTTTTTTCTTTATAGGATATGATATCCAAATCAAACAATATCTATAATGAGATAATTACTTTCAGAATATGATTATCTTTCAATTGAAACATTCCATTAGAGTTTAATTTTTATTCCTTGAAATCAATTATTTCTTCTTCGTCAATGACTTATGCATCAAAAGCATTGGAGTTAAATAAGAGATCACTAATTTATTTATCATCATCAAAAACCTAGAAATTTTTAACATTATCAGACATAAAGTGATAAGGAATTGATTTCATATATTTTTTTAAAATTCAATCTTGTCTAATGGCAAGAGGTTAGTAATTGAGATAACTAATGAATCAACCATTGCATTTTCAGCCTTAGGAATGAATGAAATGTCAAAATCAGAAAAAGATTTGATCAAGTCCCATACACTATGTTTTTAATTCATCAAATATGAAAGATTACAATAAAATTTATTACGTAATTGGTTCACAAATAGTTCAAAATCACTAAAAACTCTTAATTGATGGACATCAAACCTAATTGTAAGCTGCAAACCCAAAATTAAGGATTCATACTCCATCATTTTGTTAGTATAAAGAATTTGGAATTTGGAATTTGCAACATATCACTTACCATTGGGATTAATCAGAATAATACCATCCCAAGATACTTTCTTGGAATGTGCTCCATCTAAATATAGTGAACACATACCTAAATTTTGGAGAAAATAACCGACACCTGGAAAGATTAGGTGAATACCTAAAATTGTGGTTATTTTGTTCCTATCTTTCCATATATAACCAAAAAATGGAAAAGATTATTCTAAAATTTTGGTTCTAATTAGTGCATGATAAATACCATTGAAACCTAAAACTTTAGAAGAAATTAAGAGATTGGGAGGCTTATATCTATATATAGTGGCAAAAACTAGGTCAATGACTATCTCAACTGATGTTGAAAAATTAGTGGATGAGTCATGGTTAGGGGTGAAATGCCACTCAAACCTAGAGCTAGTTTGTTCTCCTTAAAATGTTTTAATGTACAATGATGACTGAGGGCATGTCTTGAGAGTTAGTCTTGATAGTCCTAAGAGCTAGTCCTATTAATACTAACCACAAACATGTCTGATGGATGCACCCAATGAGATAGTGCCACTAAAGTGTTTCATTAGTAGGTACTAACCCTCCAAAATGGATGGAGAGTGGTAAAAAGATCATCCCATCTATTCAGTGCCTCATTTTACATAGCCATTCATTATTGTCACCATGGATTCATTTATAAATTCTATTCATGCAATAATATTATTTCCAAATTATTAAATTTTAATTTGTACTCTTCCTTATCCAATTTTTGTGAAAAAGCATTTTAAGTAGTTAGCCCTAGATAATTTATTTTTGAAAGTGTATATATATTTGAAGCTAAACTAATCCATGCATCTAGTCAAATTATAGTCATTCATATGATTAAACATTTTCTTATTGACTAGTTTGGTTGACAAAGTATAGACACATGCATCTATAGAAGTGAACTTGACTTATACATTCATTGTGTTGTACTTTGTTATCATCAATCTCATGCATGGTTCTCTATCAATTCTAATTTTATTTTCCACTCATCTCCATGTAGCCACGTGGTAAAAAGTTTTTACCATATATCTATTCAGTTATCTTGACCAATATCTGCTTTGTAACATGCCATACACTTTAGGTATCTCAAGTAATTATTTATATATATATATATATATATATATATATATATATATATATATATATATATATATATATATATATATATATATATATATATATATATATATGAATTTTTGCACTCTTGGATTAGCTTGAAACTAAATATATCCATTTAATATCTCACATATACAACCTTGAATTTATACTTGTCCAAATTAACTACCACTTTATTTGATTTCATGGTGATTAATCCGATTTTTTAGCAAACACTTACAAGCATAACATTAGTTAATGCACCATAATCAACAAGATAATTATTGATATTCTTACCAAAAATTATGATTATAAGCAAGAAGGGAGGAACTTAAAATTTAGTCTTATGTATTACTACATTGGTATTGGTAGGGTTCTTTTGTTTCCCCTAACTACTCTTGTTTGTAAGAGACTTAAGAAGCAAATCCCTTTGTCTAGTTATCTATGATAATTTATGGAGAGTTGTGTGTGTTTTTAATATTTTTCATGTCTTCCACAATGTTATAATTGTTTTTGATAGTGTAGGTCCATTGTCCACTGATTTTGGTGGAGGAGGAATTTTCTAGATTTAGGATCAAGTAGTGTAACAATATTGTCTGATGTAGTTGGGGTTGTCAAAAGCTAATAAGCTCTACTCCTAAGAATATAATTTCCTCTTTGTAATTGTTAGAAGGCTTGAATTTCATTGGTATTATCTCGAGTTTCATTGTATTATTATCTAAAGTTTATAAGGCCATGGTTGTATTAGGAGACTTTGATAAACTAGAAGGATGATAACCAATTGAAGTATTTTGATCATTTGAGACAACTTGATATTCATCAATTTATTTCTATAGAATGTCAAATACTAGAAAAAACTCAACATAATCAATTGCTCCATATTGGGCTATGTTGTGGATATGACCCTAATTAGGCAAGGCAATATCCATAATATTTATTATGGGAAATTTGTTGGATGAGGACTTAACTTGCTTATCAGCTCTATTAAAGGACCTGTAATTGAATTGATAAGTGAAATTTGGGGTATAATTTAGACTATTTGATCTACCTAATTATTCTTATAATTTGATAAAATCATATTCAATATTTAGACCATTCTTTGGATTGCATCTAACTCAGGTTTGGTTGAATCTTAATGAGAATTTGGATATTGTTAGTTACAATCAAAAGTAAGGATCTATTGTAAGATTGAGGCATTGTTTCACTGCCAACTAGAATGATAAATCCTAAATTCTGATTAGGGGTAGCATGAGCTAATGGTAACTTATTTATGATTGGAAGACATTGTGGCAATGCATAATTTTGGCTTATAGTTGAGATTAAATTCATTTCAAGCATGTTTAGGAGAACACTGGGAATGGGGGCCAACATGTGTCCCTATGGATTGAGTTGCTTGTCCACTTTTGTTACTTTTTCATATGTAAGAGGCAAGTCGGTAATAGTAGGACCTATCCTTAATAAATTCACATTCAAGGAACTAAATCATTTTTAAACATTTCTAGGGATAATTAAGCATTTGGCCTATACAAGTATGTTATCCTACTATACATTTTTTGGAAATGTGCATTGAAATTTATTATAGGTTCATTTGATTCAATTTTCATGTAATCAAATTTCTAGTATAAGATGTTTGGATAAACTACTTGGCTAAATTGAGCTAAAAATGAGGAATTTAATTATTTCCATCCTATGATTGAATTTTTTGGGAGATTAAGAAACTAGCCATAAACCTGATCAAACAATGTGAAGGGGAATAATATACAAGCTACATATTCATGTTCAACATTGAGTAACTTAAGGGATGTTTTATATGATGTAATGTGTTCTTATTTAGTCCTTCCAGTGTTTGGAGTGAACTTTAAAAGATAACACTAAGGCTTTCTAGGTAAATCATGGATGTCACTTAGAACATTTAAAGCTAATCCAGCTAGCCAAACTATAGCCATTTAGATTGGTATATTGGTGATAGATTATGGGGATGATGGGGTTGGGTAAAATAATCTTTTAGGTTTACCTTAATTAGATATAAGACATATATGAGCTTGGAAAAGAGAAATAATTAATTTTCAATGTCCCAATCTGAGCCCAGATCATTTGATTCTTGAACAAGACTCCAGAGTGACAAAATATTAATATTTGCTAGTATGGGTTTTAGTCACACAACAAATGAAAAACATAGGACTGATTCAATAGTCTATAATCAATGATAAACTCATAGTATTCAGAGATTTAAGATTATATATACTTAAAATAGGGAAAAATGATGCATGGTCCTCATTATAGCACCAATTTATGTTAGTGTGTTTGAAGCACATAATAAGAATTGGGAAAATTAGGATGAGGCATCAAGTTAAAATCCAACAAGCAATCTAGAGATTATGACCACAAGACTTGATGAATTACAAATTAAAACACCATTCTAGTAATGCCTTATTAGCTAATCAATCTCAAATAAATTTCAAATATTTGAAGGGTTCAAACCCTCCTTATATCTCCAATTATTGTTAGGCTAAAATTGTAACTCACTTGGTCTCAGTTAAGAATTAATTGATCTAAGTGAAAAAAAGTAGTCAACATCTCATGGGACAAAGAGTCCCCTTGTTTTTAGGACCTACTAGTGATCCAAGGGCCAATAAATTCTAAATTATATAACATGGGTGGGTTGTGATTGTTTCCATTAAAGGTTCAATTCATTTCCTTAGGATAATCATAATCTCACTATTGGTTCCTCCATAAATGGGCTATTTACAATGTAATGGGTAAGACATTTCTCAGTAAAAAAATATAAAATGAAGAGGAAAGTAGGGAAGAAAAGAGATAAATCCCTTGATTAATACAAGTCTTCCAATACTTAGAAATTAAATAAGTGTTGGTTGTAATAAAATCATTAGGAATTAAGTCTATCTCAATGCACAAACTGAATATCACAATGAACAAGACTCAAAGGAAAATTATGTGAACATGAAATATGTAACTCTATTAAAAATAAATCTAATACATAAGCCTACAACTATTTTAACACCATGACTAATGTAAGTCTCAAGATAACTAGAATGAGCTCTCAGATTTAATTAAACTAGATGTACAATCTAATTGTATATCCAATTGCACACCAATAATATCATAAAATATATTTGCATAGATCACTTCTCAAATCAAGATCTTTGGCAAACCATCAAGACAAAACTAATAGGAAGGGCATGTGAAATCTTGGCTCAATCTCAAAAGATTTTTGGTATTCAAATGTGTTAAATTTAGCATATATCAAAACTTAAAAACCATGAGGGAATAATAGTGTAGTCTTAGTGTAATTTTGACAGTGTTTTTGGGACCAAATTTGTCAACCATTCCAATGGAAAGTAATGTTGTTTATATATAAAATTCTAGTGTATAATGGATATTATTCAAAACCATAAATTAAATGTTATTGATATAAACATTAAATGAGATAACTGATTATAAATTAGTATTTTATGATACCACATCAAGAAGGAAGAAGATAAGACCAATCTAGTCATGGCACAATTTTTGATACAAATTTTGGGATGAAAGTGGATTCAATCCCCAACACACTTTAATGTTCAATGATAAATAAGGAATCTCTAATATTTAATTTCTTCCATTGACCATTTAGTAACCCAATGATAAGCAATTACCTCATTCTAGATTAATCCCAATGCCTAAGTAATTGGTTCTTTGTTCTAGTTTTGTCCATTTCATATTTCTTATACTTATCTTAAAATAATAGAATTGCTTCTAGATACATTATTTCTTATTAAATGTTGATGACTAGGCAACATTAAAATAATGGGGTTTCCCAATATATAAACAGATGTAGTCAGTCTTCTTCATGAACCTACTCACTTTGGTTAAATTTCAGCTTCTACCTTTATCCAAATTTTTGTCAATGCTCTAACCATTGCCATCTCCATGCTCATTTTCAACTGTGATCAGCTCACCAAATATTTGATGTAGGTTATTTTTAACTGAACATGTAGTTTGGATGATTTAAAATTTTCAAGTCCATGTCCTTTATTATCCTACTCTCTTCTGCCAGTTATCTTTACTTCTCATCAAAAATAAGTTGTCACTTGTCCATCATTTGGTCTTTTCTTTGGCCATCAAAGTTTGGATTTATGTTTGCCTATATAGACATCCACATGTTTATAAATAATGGGGACACTTATGTGTTATTTTAACTACCACTTTTTCCTTTTTTTTAATTCATTACTTCTTCATTAGCTTTCATGGCTAGTCCCTTCAGGTCCCACTTTGCCACTTGGTAGCTTGTCACCATTCCTAGGATTTAGTCTATGCTTGCTTGGTCATCACCAAGTGGATTCTTCTCATTTTATTAGGATATTCATTATTTTATGAGATAATACTAATAATTCTCTAATCTTCTAGGTTAATGATGCCAATCCTCTAGGCTTTTAGGATTTTAGGATGGTGCCACATGGCATAATATTGATGCCTCAGGGGCACATAGATTTACATCATTAGTTCACTCTTAGGACAATGAGATAATACCTTAATGCTTCTGAGGTTCTTGTCTTATAAGATTCCCAGCTTCTGATGTTATCCAAAGTGTCATAATTTCAAGGCTTGGGGGTATTAAAATACTTAGTCATTTTTCTAAAGTATTTAACTATAGAGCTCTCCAAGATGATGGGTTTTGACATGTGGATGAATATAGATGGATCCAGGAGATATCTACAAACAAAACAAAGAAAAATTAGACTAGGAAAATAATTAATAGGTCAGTCAAAATCCAAAATCCATTTAAGAATTGAATAAATAAATGCAAATAAATTATGTAATGACTCATCCAAACTATGTGAGTTGTAAAACTAGTTTTGACTCGAAACAAAATTTTCTATAAGTATGACCAAAATTCAAATAAACACTAATTTTAAGAAAACATTTAGATCAAATAAGCATCAAATTGAATGAAATAAAATGCTTTAACAACTAAATGAACATTTCAAACTATGAATCACAATATAAATATTTCAAGGCTAGGCCAAGAGATAATAAAATGAATGTGAAAGATTTAATATTTCAATTAACATTTGAACTTAGATGAAGAATATATCTTGATGATCCATAAATAAACTAGAATGTGATAAATAGGTCAGCCTCATGATTTGGAGACTAAAAAAATGAAACATGATCTTTGCAATTTGAGTGGTATTCATTAATTAAGTCTCACCATAATACAAGAATATGAAAATAAAATAGTTATACTAAAGCAAGAGGGCCCCCATGTGAAAAATATGAGTATGGGGAGTGTTGGACCCAAAATATGGTGACTTCCACAAGGAGAATGTTGCCCAAAATTCAAAGCCTAGACTACAAATCATCAAATTCAAACAAGAAATATGAAACCATAAACAAATCCTTTAGACACAACCATAAAAATTAAATAAATAAAATCTATTTCAATATGTGACATACTAATCTTCATATCTACCTAAGACCATTAGTGTGTGTTTAAGAGTGATTAATCCTTTTATAGATCTTGAATTTTCATAATAAAATTTAAACTTGTCTAAAAAAATTAGAATATTTGAGAGGGATAATTTTGGATGTTTGGCCTAGGGGAGAAATAGATGGGCATCACTCTACTACTAGATAATCATATATAGCCCCGACAGAGATACATCTAGTCCCCCTCATGGCCTTGATCCATTTCCAACTAGGATAGAAATCCTGTGATGGAGATTTCTTGAATCACCCTTTCAAGGAAAGCATTAGGTTTTGCATTTTATTTAAATTCCTTTGAGTTCTTTCTTTTGAAAAGAGTTCATTGTTAAGTCCATTGAGGGTTGGGGACCAATCCATGGGTGTAATGATAGACTGAAAAAATTCATAAATATTAAGACAAAGTTAAAATCAATTCAAGTTTGCATTTGGCATCTTTACTTCAAATTTTAAATTAAATTTAGTTTGATGGATTCAACAAGAAAATGAAACTTATATAATGTTCACATGTTCTATTTTGAATCATAGGCCTTCAAATTCTATAAATGCATAAAGATAATTGTAGTAGCCTATATAACTATTCAAGGATTATTCACATTTAAATTTATAAACATTTAAAACACTCATAATTTGTTGCCAACCATTTGAATTTCCTCACCTATGGGAGTATAAGGATATTTTAACATACTATTGTCTACAATTTATCTATTCTTTAAAGTCTAATTTTCTAAATTCAAGAATGCTAAAGACTACCCTTTCCAGATTTGAATTCTATTAATAAACATGTGAATCAATCTAATAAATTTTGAAATGCATACTACACACCACCAAAGGTACAAAACACAAACCAAGTTTAAACAAGTTAGGGAGAGGGGAAAATAACAACACACTAGCAAAGTAGGAAACACTAGCTATGAAAATAAGAAACTATATATTCACTCAAAAATGGTATTAGATAGAGTATCCATGAAGAAATTCTTAAAGTACTATCCATTAACTAGTAATGGTAGGTCTTTACCTTGAATTTTTCTCAGTCTAACCGCATTTTATCCCAAAAGCTCAGATACCTAATAAGGTCCAATCGACAAAGGACTGAACTTAGAATGTTGACCTTTTTTCTCATGTGTTTTGTCCCATAACAAGACCAAGTATAAAACATGGAAATATTTTTCTTGTGCTTTCCTATCAAAACTTATCTTCATATTTGTTTGAGATTTACTAAAAAAATTTAAAGCTTCATCTCATCTATCTTCTAATTGGATTAAGTCCAAAAATCTAGATTGATTTCCTAGATCTACATTCATGTATTCTTATATGAACTGATAAGTGGGTTTCTTGAGTTGCATTAGCAAGATTGGCACCACTTTGTAATCAAGAAAGAAATTGGAACTATCCAAGCTTTGTTTATGCCTTATTCTATTAATCCATAAATCATATTTGAGCAGCACATACCAATTGCATGGGGGTTAATCAATTTCTTTCTTTATGGAAATTAGAAAATTATTGTTGGTGGACTCTGCCAAACCATTTCCTTGAGGATAATACTTTTAAGAAAATTTCAATGTGATTCCATTATGGTAAGACCACTCAATCAATTCAATTGATTAGAAGGCTAGTCCATTATCACAAATAGGTGATAGAGGAGTCCCAAACCATGTTCCAATGTATTCTTATACTAATTCAACAACTTATTTAGATGTGTTATTTCTTGTTTCTTTGGATTTAGGACATCTCGTACAATAGCCAATGGTAGTGAGAATGAACTTACGACCAATTGATGAGATGGGATTTATGACTCCAATGAAGTCTAATCCCCACTAGCCATAGGGGCATTCATCTATCACTAGTTTTAGTAATATGGGAAAATGAATTTCCATCTTATCAAAGATCTGACATGAATGAAAAATATTCACATGAGCATAAGTATCCATGAATAATGTTTGCCAATAGTAACTAGCTTTAAAAATTATGTTTGTAGTGACATTACCATAGGGATGACCACTTCTCATATTATCATGTAATGATTTCATCACCTCCAGTGCTTATTTATTATATAAACATCTTAAGTAAATCACTTCATGATTCATATATACAACACTCCCTTTTCTAACATATATAATGTAGCGTTCAACCTTAGTGATCTTCTCTATGTTCTGTCAAAATTGGCTTGTCACTTATTAAAGATAAAGTAATGGACAATTAAATCATACCATGGACCAAATCAAAGCTCAAGTTCATTAAATTACATAATTTAGATGTTGAGATCTACTTAAAAAATTAACTTAGAAAAACCTTGACCATATACCAATTTTTCATGTTTTAATTCAATGTCATATTCATGTAGTTTCCTCATCTTTCACTCAACTCATTCTATCCTAGAATTTGCTTGACTGTAGGGTCTAGAACTATGACATATACTCTATTCATCAATATCTAATGATGAAACTTTATGACTTATTTCACCAATGCGTAGGCTTATTTATATAGCATAGGGTACTTAAGATCATCTTATTTCACATTTGTGCTCATAAAGGATATGGAGTATTTTATGTCTTCAAACTATTGTGTTAACATCACTAAAATTGTATGCTTAGAAATGAAATAATAGAAATAAAAATCATTAGCATAATCAAGGTTGACCATCACAAGATCTTGCATAATTGATTCCTTGATCTCTTGAAATGTCTTCTTAGAAGAAGTATCCCATTTTATCTTAGCTCCTTGTTTTAACATGGCATTCAATAGTTAAGTTATTTTAGCAAAACTTAAAATATTTTTTTGTACAAAATTAATCTTACCAAAACTTGATTTCAGCTCTTTCCTATTGTTTGGTAGCTATATTTTAGAAATGACACTATCTCATCTAGGATCAATTAATATACCTTATTTGGTGATAATATGGCCCAGAATATTACCTTGTGTTGCATAGAAAATACATTTTTTGGGGTTGGGAAATATTCCAAACCTTTTACGACATTCAAATGTCTTCTCTCTATGACTCAATTGATTCGATCTATATTTATAAAATATAATTAGGTCATCAATGCATACTAATATGCACTTACCAATTAGGAATCTGAAATTAATGTCCATATCTCATTGAAATGTGGCACCAATATTAAGTAAGCCAAATGGAATTTTCTTATGGGTGTAGGTACCACACTTGATAGTGAATTTTGTTTTGGATGTGTCTAATTTATCCACTAATATTTGGTTTTCACCCAAGAATCCATCTAGAAAGGACATCATCTTTGAACCACTGGCTTGTTAAATGACTTCGTCGAGTGAAGGAAAGGGATAATTTTATTTATTTGTTGTGCAATTAAGATTTTATAAATATATGTAAGGATAGATTTATCTATTTTTATTCTCATATTTTAAGGTCACATAGGGAAGATAATGTTATTTGATAACCTCTTCTAGACTTATTTCAGAATGAGCAATTTCAGACTGGATTTACTAGCCTTTGATGCTACCTAAAGGGTCTCTGATCAGGCTTCAAGGGAATGTTGTGGGTCATAATATGAGTGTCAAACACCTTTATGTCATTATAACTCCATACTATTATATATTGATAGTGAAACATCTTATTCAATGATTACATCTCTTAATTGGTGAATTCAGGCCCAACCACCATATTTTCAAGCTTGTCTAGAGTTCCCATGTTGAGAATCCTTGAATCTTGACTCAACCTAGGCTTATTTTCTAATTTGTAGGCTATGTTATCCAAATCAAACAATATCTCTGATGAGAGAATTTATTTTGGAATATGATTATATTTTATCTAAAATACTCCATTAGAGTTGTATTATTTTTCCTTGAAATTGAGTCTCTTTTCTTCATCAATGAACTATGTATCAAAAGTGTTGGAGCTAGATAAACAACCAATAATTAACTTATGATCATCAAAAACCTAGAATTTTTTAACATTATCAGGCACATAGGGACAAGGAATTTATTCCATGGATTTTTTTTTTCAATTCAATCTCATCTAATGGCTCGAGGTTAGCAACTGAGATGATGAATGAATCAACCATTGCATTATTAGCTCTAATAATGATTGAACTATCAAAATTGTCAAAAGATTCAATCAAGTCCCATGGACAACTTTTATACTTCTTCAAATATGAAAGCTTAAACTAATTTTTTTTTACATACCTAGTTGATAACTAATTCAAAATCACTAAAAAATCTTAATTGATGGACATCAAACCCAATTAAAAATTATAGACCCAAAATTAAGGCTTCATACTCTAGCATGTTGTTAGTATAAGGAAATTATAATATGAAAATTGTAATGTATCTCTTATTGTTGGGATTAATGAGAAAAATATCAAACCCAAATACTTTATGGAACATGTTCCATCTAAATACAATGACCACATACCTAAATTTTGATCATGATTATACTTTTTCTTCTTGGTTGGTTTTGTTGACAAAGTATAGACACCCACATATGTAAAAATGAACTCAACTTTATCATTGATTGCATTATACTCTATTATCATAAATTTCTCATGTGGTTTTATATCAATTCTTATTTGATTTTCCACTCCTCTCCATGGTATCCATATGTGATAAAATATATATTTCCATATAACCATTGAGTGATCTTGACCAATCTCTACTTAGTAGCATGCCATACACTTCATTATCTCAACTAATTGCATATCTATGAAATGTTTCACTCTTGCCTTATCTTTGAACTACATATGGATATTCAATAGCTCACATACAACCTTGACTTCATACTTGTCTAGTTGAATTACCACTTTGTCTGATTTCATGGTGACCAATCCCAACTTTTTACAAACACATACAAGCATAACATTAGCTAATGCACCATAATCTACTAGAAAATTATGCAGATTCTTACCAAAAATTCTAATTGTAAGCAATAAGGGAGGAACATTAGCTCTAGTATTATGTATTGTTACATTGGTATTGGTAGGGTTCTTTTGTTTGGGATGACTACTCTTGTTTGTAAGATACTTAAGAAACAAATCCCTTTATTCAATGATTTATATTAATTCATGGATAGTTATGTTTGATTTAATATTTTTCATGTCTTTCAATATGTTATAACTAGTTTTTATAGTGGAGGGCTGATTATCCCTTGATTTGTGTGGATGATCATTTATAGCTTTAGGATCAGGTGGTGTGGTAACATTATCTGATAGAGTTGGGGTTGTCAAATCTAATGTTATCTACTTCTAAGAGTGTAGTTTCTTCTCTAGAATTATTGGAAGGCATGAATGTCATTAGTGTTATCTTCCAATCCATTATTTTATAAGTTATGAAAATCTAGATTTTCTAAGACCATGGTTGTATTAGGAGAATTTTTTATGAGGAATCAAATTACTTACCAAATCTATTAAAGGGCCTATAATTGCATTGATAAGTCAAATTTGGGTCAAATTTTCTACTAATTGATCTACCTACTTGTTTTTGTAAGTTTAAAAAAGCTTTACTCAATCTACGAACCATTCTTTGGGTTATATCTAACCTAGGTTTATCTGAATCTTGAGGTAAATTTTACATATTGTTAGTTGCAACCACAACTAAGGATATATTGTAAGACTAAGGCATTATTTCACTACTAGATGGATTGAGAAATCATAAATTCTAATTAAGGGCAACATGAGCTAATAAAAACTAATTCCTAATTAGGTGACTATGGAAATGGAATATTTTGGTTTGCATGAGGGATTAAATCTAGTGTAGACATGTTTGGGAAAACATTGGTAATAAGAGAAAAAATGTATCCCTATGGATTGACTTGCATGTCCACTTTTATTGCATCTACATATGAAAGAGTAAATTTTGTAATAATTGGATCTCTCCTTAATAAAGTGTAATTCTAAGGATATAAAGTTGTTTTGAACATTTATATGGCTAAATTATCATTTGGCCTATATAATTGTGTTACCCTATTATACATTTTTTAAAAATACGTGTTTAAATTGTGTATAGACTCATTTGATTCTCTTTTCATGCAAGTAAATTACTGGTATAAAATGATTGGATCAAACTAAGGTATGCTTGTATGATGTAATGTGTTATTCTACAATCTTATAGTGTTTAGAGTGAAATTTTGAAGATAAAACTTAGGGTCTTTGGGTAAATCATGGACATCACCTAAAACATTTATGGTTGATCCAACTATCAAAGTAGTAACCAATTAGACTGGTCTATTGGTGACATATTATGGGGATGATGGGGTTGGGTAAACTATTATTTTGGATTTACCTCAATCAGATCTAAGACATCTATGATCTTAGAGAGGAGAAACAATAAATTTTCTATGTCCCAACCTAACTCTAGATCATGTGATCCTTGAAGAAGACTCTAAAGTGACAAAATACTAATCTTATGTAGTCTATAATCAATGATAAAATTATATTATTTAGACATTTAATATAATAAAGACTTACAATAGGTAAAATGGCACTTGGACCTATTTTTAGCAATAATTTATGTTAGTATCTTTGAAGCACACAATAGGAATTGGGAAAAGTAGAAGGAGGAGGCATCATGTTAGAATCCAATAAGTAATTTAGAGATTATGACCTAAGACTTAATGAATTTAAAAATGTAAAACTCTTATAATAATGTCTTCTTATTTAAGTGGTCTCAAACAAATTCCAAATATTTGAAGAGTTTAACCCCTCTTACCACCAATTTATGTCAGGTTGAAATTGTGACCCACTTAGTCCTAGTTAAGAACTAACTGATCTAAGTGAAGAAAAGAAGTTGATAGCTTATGGGATAAAGAGTCCCCTTAGTTTTAGCTAGCGATCCAAGGGCTAATAAACTCCAAATGATATAGCATGGGTAGGCTTTAATTATTTCCACCAAAGGTTTAATTGATTTCCTCGGGACATAAAACATCTCACTATTGGTTCATCCACAAATGGGTTATTCAAAGGGTAATAGGCAAGACATTTATCAGCAAAAAAATTTAAATGGAGATGAAAGTGTTATAATTCAAAATGTGCACCCATAGATGTTATGCTACATAGGGATACTTTACAGCAATGCACCAAGTGTAAATGCCTTATGCAAGGCACAAGGGTATTTAACACTAGGCATGGAAGGAATTTATGACTTACTTTCATGTGTTGAACATTAGTTATATTTCTATAATTATGGGAATGTCCCCAAAGTGTGCGACCCTTTCACTCCTTGGGATGAGCCTCTAGAGTAGGCTATATTCCTTCTATTATAATTGCACCTAGTTTTAGACTAGTGCACAGGCCTAAAGAGTAGAAAGGTAAATTTACCACTAATCTAAACCTAAAATTTTGAGAGAAAATAGAGGGAGGAGGTAAGAGAGTGATAAAAAAGAATGATATGCTACACCGAGAATAGAGCGAGTACTCCTACTACCATAAACACACTATAAGCCTTTGAGAATAAGATGTCTCCACATAGACAATGTCAAGGATACTCTAAATGCATAAGTATTTTGAAAAGGAAATGGAACACAACACAACACTAGGAGGGATGGAAAATAGTCCATAGATAGTATTGACACAGACTCAAATGTGCATAGGATACAACCTACAAATGAGTTCCACGTTCCATATAGAGATGCTAGGGATGGACAGTGATGAGAGGGAAGAATAATACCCAAAAATAAAGATCAAAAAACACAAATATAACATAGGGTATATGAATAACAAAGAGATTTGAACTTAATTATTTTTAAATTATAAGATTCAACCAATAGAAGTTCTCTTGGAGGATAAATTTCAGCAACGTGAGGTTGCTATAAATGTGTCAACCCCTATACAAATGAAAAATAAGGGTTTTATAATGAACAAGACAATTTAAATTAATGTGCTACTTGGAGTGGTAGATGTAGATTTTAATTATTTTATGGCACCATATCTATGCTTCTTGAATTCTTTTTAGTGATTCAAATCTGAGAGTTGATAATAGGATTCCATCAGGATACATGTGTGCATCAAAGGGTGGAATATTTCCCTGAAACAATCAGAGGGGTGGTGTGTAATCCTATTCCAAAATTTGATAACCACTTCTACATTTACTTTTTATGATAGCCTCAAGCTCTATTCAACTACGTTTCCAACCACCTCTTTATACCCTACCACCACTTGGTAATTACTATGTAAGCTCCCTTTTGGCTTACCATGTCATCATTGTGCATGGTGAAAGACTTAGCTCGCGCTTCTTTCTTTATATGCTACATGTGCACTAAGTCATGTGCACACCATTGATTTGAAAAAAATCCTATGCCAAGGTGTGTATGAGAGTATTAGAAAGATGTGAATCTCTAGAAGGGGTAGTGTTTGGCTTGAGATTGCACCCTAAAATAAGGTGCAGATGTAGGATCCTACACACATGTGTGGGAATTCATTAGATAAGAATAATAAAGGCATTAAATAATAACATGCACAATGATCAAAGGTATTGTGTGCATCCTTCCTTATTTGTAACCACTCCATTTACACTTTGTTTACTTGGCCTTAAGAAACATGAGAGCCTACCTTCTTGATCTAGTATACCAAAGGATCCTGTACACTAGCATGCATTAAAGACTTCTAGTGGATGTGAATAATCATCTTGTTATTGTGAAGACCTACTCTTGACTATTTTAGGTGTGGATATGGGTAAGGAATGACTATGCACATTTTACTTGAAGTTGTGGTAACTTCATAGGTGTACATCTCTTCTGCAAGACTTAGGTGAGTCTTACATTGACTGGGGGTGACTTAGAAAGTCAACACTTTTGGTAACCTCTATGGGCCATTTACCTGCTAAGTAGGAATCTAGTATCCTTTGAGATGATCCATTGGGCATGAAGTCTTGGAAATTTTGATATTTTTCCTATAAATGCATTAGGTATATATCTAGCTTTTGAGTTAATTGAGTTCCTCCTAGCAAAACAAATAACTGTGCCAAAGGCAGTTAGAGGAAAAGACCTAAGCTAAGAGAAACACTACACACAAGTTCTTAGAAGAAATGAAACTATCCTAATATAATGTGTGAAAAGCACTTAGGGAAATGAAAACACCTAATCTAACTATTTACTCAGATAGGTAGCTCTTCTCCATTTAGTTTATCAAGTTGGAAGGTGTCAGACTATTTTTAGCTAGTTATGGTGTATGGGTCACTCTATATTATGTCAAACATAGTGTGCCTTCTAGGATTTTCTCTACCTACATCCCATTTGATAACTATATATCCCTCTTGTAAAATCTTATTAGTGGATTTGTTATCAAAAACCTTCTTGGTTTGGGCCTGTTAGGGCTCTATGGTACATATAACTTGCACTCTAGTCTCTTCAAGATTTTTTAGCTTTGTTAATATTACTATGAGGGAATAATTTTTGATCAATTATAACTGGTGTGCAAGTTCCAATAAATTAAAATTAAGAAATGTGGGCAATAAATCCTCCCTATCATATACCAACATAAAGGGTGAATTCCTTAATACTCTCTTGGGTGTGATTCAATCAGCCCAAAGGGTAATTCTAAGCTTACTATGTCAAGCTCATTGATTATCCTCTAGGGTCCTCCTTATGATGCAAATTAGATTCTTATTTGTGGACTTAGATATACCATTAATTTGAGGGTAAAAATTCAATGAGGTACTTATATAAATGTTATGCTTGATGTCCCATTCATTAATCCTAGTTCTAAGGAAAGCCAATGCATTATTAGAGATGATGGTGGTTAGGACATCAAAACTAGTTATGATGTCTTTGTAGAAGTTTAGGATCATGTCTCATTAGAATCTTTGAGAACTATCACTTCTATCTACCTAGTGAAATAGTTCATGGCCATGAAGATCCATTTGAGTCCATTATTTGATGGTAGGTTAATCACTCCTATGAAATCTAGGTGCAAAGGGCTAATAATCTTGTATTAGGTGTAGTGGTAAGGATGATAGCCTCTGCTTACCTGTGAAGAAGATGTACTTATTGAAATTTCACACATATACATGCACATATTTGAACATAGTTTTCCAATAATGACTATCTTGCATGATATTTGTAGTAGTGGTCTTGGGTAAATAGTGGCCTCCTGCAAGGCTATCATGGAATTATTAAATAATTCTACTTGTTTTCTCTAATTCTACACACCTCAATAGGATTATATTGAGGTCATTTCAAAAAAGTGCATCACTTATGAGCACATAGGGAATGGCCTACAATCTAAAATGTCTTTACTTGGCTTTATTAAGGCCAAGATGATATAAATTATGTTGGAGGAAGCATTCATATCTTACGTCTAGTTAGTTGCATCTTTTTGGCTCATGTGTTCTCCTTCATGCAACACTAAGAGTATTCCCTCCTCCAACTTTGAGACTTAGGCTAATTTATCATAGAGCCCCTTCCATTGTACTATCTTAGTGACATGGATGTCTACTTTGTATTCCATCACCTTTGTAACCCAACTACCTCTTTTCTCACTAATGTCCTTGCTGAATAAAAAAATCTTTGACGTTTATTTGCACAACCATGAGTTGGATTTTGTTTTTAGAGAGCATATGTCCAAATTTATTAATCACTTTCATAATTATAAAGGTGTGATTCTCCATGAAGATATAATACGACTCATAATATTTTAGTGCTTGACTGAAGAAGGAAATTAGTTATTCTAAATGATCTTTGTTTTATATGTAAGGATAGTTGAGATTCCTTCAATCCTACTAAATGCATAAAATATAAAAATCCTTGTTTTAATATCGATTGATAAAAGTGGGGGCCTATTCAATGGCATGCTTGATGTCCTCAAAAATATCCTTTCCCTCATGATTCTAACTGAACATAGCATTCTTATTTAGCATCATAGTGAGGGGTTTGGTTAAGATGGTGAAACTAGGAACAAATCTCCTAAAAAAGTTGATTCTTCTTAAGAAGCTCTGGAGACTCTTCTTATGACTTAGAAGAGGGAGAGATGAGATATCCTTGACTCACTCTAAATTAATTATGAGCGCCTCTTTAGAAACAATGTGCCCTAGGAAAGCACCTTCATGAACTATGAAGATTCATTTGTTTAGATTTAGGGATATTCTAAACTCCCAACATCTTTGAAATACTTACTCTAGATGATCCAAATTATCTTTTGTATGCTTAGAAAAAACCATTATGTTATTGAGGTAAACCAAGATGACCTTATTGATGAGTTCTTTAAATGATATATCCATATCCCTTTAGAAGTTTTCACCTACATTTGTCAAACTGAATAGCATTAATTGGTATGCAAAGGTTCCCCAATTAGTGGTGAATGTGGCTTTGTAACGATTGCACTCCTACACTAGTATTTGGTTTTAGCTTGAGTAACCATCTAGGAATTAAAATATTTCTACACCCACAACTATTCCTAATATTTATTCCATTAGCATGAGGGGATAAGGGTCTTTAAGGGAAGCCTTATTTAGTTTTACTAAATTCAACACATAGACATATCTCCCTATTCTTTTTTTGCACTGGGACCAAGTTGGAAACAATGAAGAATGATTTATTGGAAGTATTATATTGACTTCATTAATCATGAAAATCTCCTTCCACATCAACAACTCTAGCTTTGGATTGATAGGCCTCTACTTTTGATAGACAGGCTGCGCATCATGATTGAGCACAATTGTGTGTTGCACTAAACCCAAATAAAATCCCCTAAGTTCCTTATAGATCCATGTAAATATATCATCATATCTCCTATTGATTTGATTAAAACTCTTAATTTTTAGTGGGGAGCATATCTTACCAACTTTTAGGGTTTTCCCTTCTAAAATTATTATTGGCATAGATATTTCCTATTTTTTTTTGTCATACTTCACCTTTCTCCCTTAAATTGGTCATTGGAATTGAAGATGCTTTCTATGGTGACTATCACCTTCGGTAGCTTGTTCCCTTTCAATTGGATGACTTGATTTTCATATTAAGATTGTAATTATGCCTAGATCTTGGCACAAAACTCTACCTCATCCTATAGGAAATTGATGATCTATTCATTGATCTCAAACAAATACCATTCTTCACATTATCAAGGATTACTATTTTGACCATGAGTTTGATGAGTTTTTCAAACTCCTTCATTATATTGCATGGGACATCATACTGTGCACCTATAGTGGCAAGTCTATTCACATCTATATTTTGTGATCTTGGTATAGAAATGATATTGAAAACATCAAAACCTTTTATCATGTCCCACACCCTATGTAATCTTTCATCAAGCCATTTTTGGTCATTATCTACACTCTAACTTAGTTGATAGCTAGTTTAGTATCACCCAATGCTCATAGTGCCTATATACCTTTATTTTTCACAAGCTAAAGGCCTTGGATTAGTGCCTCATACTCTATGGAATTATTCATGTAAGTTAACTACAATATGAAATCATATAAATATTTTTCCTTTAGGAGTGATACCAATGTGCCACTATCTCCTACACCATTATTACTTCAAGAGCCACTAAAGTACAACTACCATATACCCTAAGGATTGTTGTGCACCTTCATGAGCTTAGGTAGTGAAAAATTCTCCTCTATGATAAATTAAGTACCTATCCCTATCTATACATTGTCATATACATCATATTTAAAATATTCATGCACCCATTCATCCAAAAAATCATTTGGGATCTCTTCAAGTGATGTTATGGCCTCATGGAGAATCAAATTCTCCTCCTGATCAAACATTACATAGTTTAGCTTGACTGGGTTGAGTGAGTATGGTTTGATGTGGTTTTTAAAGATAGGCTCTACCCTGATGGTCACTTTACTCCTATACCTAGTTCTAATTATTATATTCTACCAATCTGAAGATAAATATCCACCCATCTTTGTTGTGAAGTCCCAAGAGAGGCAGATGGATAAGTAGGGAGGTAAGTCAATGATCATGATATCCTACATAATGAAGAGGCTTGGGCATGCATGTAGTGTAAGATTCAAATCTTTGATGACCCCTATATTTTTTATTTTTGTGCCATTGAGCTATATTAGTCCTTTTTAAATAGGGGAATACTTGATTTTGATCATGTTTGAAATCTTTTTGGCCATCACCGAACTGCTTATGCTTGAATTAATCATATAATTATATACCAAATATTAACTAATGATTAATGAGACATAAAATGGGGGTGGATTATTGCTATTTTGAACTTATGCTTCTTTTGATTTAGGTTGGCAGAGGCTATCAGAGGTGCTAGGCATTATTTGGGATGCCTTACACTCCTAAAATCCTTTTAGTTCATCTTGTATAAAATTCCATTAAGAGGGAATAGTAAGTGCATCCCACATAGTTACATTGAGGATTATTTTATTAATTTATTATATTATGTTGAAGGTAACTTATGTTTTTTTTACTATGGTTTTGGGATAACAACCCCTTGTGGAATCGACACACTAGTTTGAGGCGGTCCTTCTTTTTGTGTAGCATTTTTTAGGTACAAAGGTTGTGCAGGTACCTTGGCTTGCATAATATGATAATGACTTGTGATTTTGAAGGCAAAGGCACTAAATATGATATGGCTTCCTCTATATCTCTCCTTTTTAATCTCATATTAAAATCAACTAGTGTTCTTTCTCAACTAGGCATGAAATTTTGATTTGCATAGCTAAATTCATCCTCCTACCAATTGATGAGAGTAGACACATCTTGTTATTGAGATGGTACTTGAATTTCTCCTTCATGCAGAGTTGCAGTATTCATTTTCTCTTGATATTGTGGCAAACTTTAAATCATGAGTACTTGGTTCATAAATCCATTTGTGCATGTAGCTTGATCATGTAACTGGCTACATGGAAAGCACCATTCAAATTCCTATGCTAGATTATTTTGCACTGGTATAAGAGCTCTAGAGGTACTAAGAACATAAAAATTTTGTGCACAAGGATTTTTAATCTACATGAGTTAATTTTAAATTTACACACCACCTTAGTAGGGAGGTTTGTTTGACTAATATTATTGAGTGGAAGGTTGATGAGGTCTAGGATACTGGGTTCACTACCTTTTAAGAGCAACAAATTCATTCCCAAAACTTTACAGTAGTATTTTCATTTCATGCAATTCATTAGGATAAATAGCAGATGAAATGGGTAGGATCACTATAGTGGGGATAGGAACTAACATAGGTTGTGTAGCATCTTGGCTAGGAAGAAGATCTGAAAATAGAGGCATAGGGGTTCTAGGCACAATCTTTCCTACTTGGATCAAATAATTTTCTATGCATACCATGACTTCATAGGAATCAAGGAGGACTATGCCTCCCATGGACTAAATCATCACATCTATTTCACTATTAAGAGATTTTAGAAAATATAAAAATGTAGTGTTGGTAGATGGCTTAGAAAAAGGTAGGATTCTATCCTATACTCTTTGGAATATGAAGTTATAGTCAACCATCATCTTATGTGGGGATTATTTTATTATTGTGAACTTCTCTATCAAGGATGAGTGGTCACACTAGTCCTTGAACTGCTTTCATAATTCTTCACCAAGTTCATCCCAGTCATGAATACAATTTATTCTTCAGCCTCGATACCATTGAATGGATTTACCTTTGAAGGAAGAAGAAAGAATCTTGATTGCAACATTATCTTCAGTTACATGGTGCACTAAGTAGATATTTATGATATCCTAAATATGTTCCATAGGGGAATTTGACTTTTCACCTGTAAAATAGGATAAATTTTATAGGGTTGATGTCAGAATGTCATCATACTAGGTAAGAATCAATGGAATTCCTCCATTAAAAGGTAAAAACACTTGATTCCTTGGTACAACCATGAATGGGATAGGTAATAAGCCTCTTTTGGGTGTAGAAAACCTTATGGAGGTGTAGAGTGACTTCTAGGAGATGACTAGCTTGAATAGTTCCTTCTGATAGGAGACAAGGATGTTCTTACTCTTATTCTTCAAGAGGGTTCTATAAGCTCAATGAAATTGAAGTTGACACCTTCCATGAATGATCTTGTTCTTCTTGGCATATAAATAGGGGACTAAACTTGATGAACCAAAAAATTTAGAGTAACTAGGTGCTCTTCCTGATTGTTTTCTACACTTGTTAGCTAATGGTAACACTAATTCCCTAACCTTTTATTTAAACTAGTCCTATCGGATGTGCCAAAAACATTTATCATTTGAAATTTGCACCAATAGATGTTTCACTATGTAAGAATAATTTATAGGGGGTGTTGAGAATGAATTCCTTACATAGGGTACAAGGATGTTTGGTACTCGATGCAGAAGTATTTTTGACTCAATTGCATGTGTTGTATATTGGTTGTCTCATCACAATGATGGTAATGTCCCAAGGTGTGGGACCCTTACATTATTTGAGATGAGCCTTCAGTGTAAGCTAGATTACTTATATTCTAAGTTCACCTAGTTTAAGACTGGCATGTAAGCCTAAAGAGCATAAAAGGTACATTTACCACTAATATAAACCTAAAATTTTGACAAAAAAGAGAGGGATGAGGTAAGATAATGCTAAAAAATAAAGAGGAAATGCAATGAGAATAGAGTGACCACTCCTACTACCATAAACACATTACAAGACTGTGAGAATAAGAAGTCTCCATATAGACTATGTCAAGGACACTCTAAATTGATAAGTTTTTCCCATAGAGGCATAGGAACATAGTGCAATATTGTTAGGGATGACAAATTGTCAATAGATAGTACTAAAATAGACCTAAATATACATAGGATATAACCTAGAAACGAGTTTCATGTTTTATGTAGATATGTTAGGGATGGGCAATGATGAGAGGGAAAATAATACCCATAGATAAAGATCAAAAAATGAAAATAGTACATAGTGTATATGAATAACAAAGAGAGGTGAACTTAATTCTCCTTAACTTGTAAGATTCAACTAATAGAAGTGATCTTAGAGGAAAAATTTTAGTAGCATGAGGTTGTTATAAATGTGTCGACCCCTTTACAAATGAAAAACAAGGATTTTATAATGAATAAGACACTTTATAATTAATGCGCCAATTGAAGTGGAAAATTTAACTTTTAATTCTTTTGTGGCACCATGTCCATGCTTCTTAAATTATATTCAGTGATTCAAAACTGGGAGTTGATAGCAGGATTTATTCAAGATACACATCTGCATCAAAGGGTGGAATCTTTACCTAAAATAATAAGAGGGGCGGCATGTACTCCTATTCTAATGTCTGATAGCCACTTATACATCTACTTATTCTGAAAAACTTAGGCTCTATTTAATTTCTTTTCTAACCACCTCTTTATACCCTACCACCACTTGGCAATCACTATGTAGGCTCTCTTTTGACTTGCACATCATCACTCTGCATGGTGGAAGACTTGGTTCATGCTTATTTCCTTATATACTATATACACACTAAGCAATATGCATGCCTTTGATTTGGAAATACTCTTACACCAAGATATGCATGAGAGCATTAGAAATTTATGAATCTCTAGAAGGGGTAGCACACGACTTGAGATTTTACCTTGTAAAAAGGCACAAATGTAGGATCCTATGCAGGGGTATGGGACTACATTAGATAATCAAAATAGGGGATTTAAAAAATAACACGCATGATGATTGAAGATATTAAGTGCATCCTTCTTGATTTATAACCATTCCCTATGCACTTTATTTACTTAGCCTTACATAACCTAGGAGCCTACCTTCTCAAACCAGTATGCCTCTTAAGTTTTGTGTCAAAGGATCCTATGCACTGGCATGTATCAAGGGCTCTTAGTAGGCATGGATTATCATATTATTGATATATAGACCTATGCTCTAATATCTTAGGCATGGATGTGTATAAGGAATGCCTACACATAGTTCACTTGAAGCACTGGTAACTTCACAGGTGCATAACTCTTTTGTAAGACCTGGGTGAGTCTTGTGCTAACTGGGGGTGACTTATAACATCAACAAAAATTAGGGTATAAAATATAAAAACCCCTTGATTAAGATAGGTTTTCTAATACTCAAAAATTAAATTAGTGTTAGTTGTAATAAAATCACTGAGCACTAAGTCTAGCTAATGCAAAAATTTATTACCATAATCAACAAGACTCAAAGGAAGATTATGTGAGCATGAAATATATAACACTATTAAAAATAAATACAATACCTAAGCCTATAAATATTTTCACATAATGACTAATTTAAGTCTAAAGATAACCAAAATGAGCTCTTAGATCCAATTACACTAGTCACTACATAATGACCTTGTTATCAAATAGTTGGTTTTAGCTAGGTTATCAAAGGTGAGGCTATGATCAGACTCTACTTCATTTTTGGCATCATCATCACTAGTAATTGGTGATGGAGTTTAAATAAGATATGTGAGGTCACTCCCTATAATTTTAAATCTAACTCTATAAGGTATTTCATAATTAGTCATGGAAATTGGCTCGATGGTTCCTTGTTGATTCAGTCTAAGGCCTCTTGCTGGTAAAAGTGGTTGTCTTTGTTGTGTAGGTCTTGGTTATTGTGCCTGCAACATTGGTTGGAGAGGTTTATAGGTAGGATTAAGCTAAAAATGTGGTGTAGATGATGTTTTCATTGTTTGGACATGATGGGACATAGTTACTCCATTTCCCACAATATTCTTATTGTAGTTGAATTACTTTAGTCTTTCTTGGTTATTGGCATGTGCAAGTTACATTGCATGTGCAAGTTATGTTTCTATTGGACATTTCACTAATTGGTACCTTGATTTTGATTAGTTGAATTAATCCTGATGACTCTTTTATTGATGATCACCCACTCAATTAACCAACATGTATCAATGATCTCTTTCAATGTATGTGCACATTATAGTTCCAAATGGTAAGCTATCTCACTATGAAAATTTTTAGTAAACATAGCGACTAATTGTTTATATGGTAAACTATGGGAGTAATGGATTTAAAAGGATCTCCATCACTATAAATAACTTGAAAAACTCTCCCTAGCCTTTTGCTTTGCTTGTTTTAGGTCCACCAATGAAATCTCATGCTCGAGATTATAGGAAAAGTGCTACACAAATTTATCAGAAAGATCATCAAAGTCAATTAATTCTTGGGAAACTTTAAAAACCACTACAAGGCTTGCCTAGCCAAGCTTCTTGGAAAAAACAATAAAATGTATATGTCACTATATGCCACTGATTGACATGCAACAAAGAATATGGTCAAATGAGTGTTAGGGTCAACTTTCCCTTTGTATTTGTCAAATTTCAATGGTTTTTATCTTGGAGAAAATGGTATCTACAAATACTCCATGTTGAATGGATAAGAACACATGTCATCCAATTTTAAAATTTTAGTCTACTTCCCAGCTTAGATAGCAACAATTACATCCTTCATCTATTGCAATTCTTTGGATAGAAAACTGGAAGGGACATTGGTATGAGGAAGAATATTGGTTTGGGTAAATGGCTGGGAGGTCACAAGTGGGACACTTTGACCAAGGTATGATGGAGATACATATTGGAGTATATTGGCTTGGTTGGAGAAAGGACCAAGAATACACATATGTGGATTAGGATGTACATGAAATTATATATTTGGTTGTGGGATATTCTAGTTTAGGTTGGTGATAAAGTTTTGACTTGGAGGATTTTGTGGTTGGAATGGAGGGATATAACTATACTATGCCTATTGTGGTTGAAAAGGGACATGTTGTTGACTAATCAAACCTTGATGTGGAGTGGTAACTTGTGGACCAAGACCCTGTCTTTGTATTTGTGGCACATTTTGAACCAACGGTTGTCTAGTAGGTACTTAAGAAACATGGGGACCTCCTTATTGCATGAATCCCTATGGAAAAGAGAAAATAGTTTGTAAATTTAGTATATGTCATTGACCAATATTTGCACATTATTGACTAATTGTTTCTTGGTCTTGACTTGGCATATTAGTCTATGACTAAAAAGGTATGTTCATCATTACATGGCAAGGTGGAACATTAGTTACCCATGATTGAGGTGGCAATGTATTTATCCTCTATTACATTGATACACTAGATTGTGTCTGTTATTTTGGGATACTACTCGCTACTTGTTGAGTAGGAGTAGGGTTCATCGCATTTTGTTATTGAGGTGTGATATTAACCATTGTTTGATTACCTAGTCCCATAGGTTGTATACTTGAGGAAGCAACTGGTTGAGGTTGGGGTGTAGAAACCCCTATTCCATGGTATGATGATATACTCATAATATTAACTATAGTCACATGTTGTTCATTAATTGTTTGCACATTATTACCACTTTGATCATGATTGGATTTTGTTTGCACATTTTCCACTATGTTTGACCCACCATTCTATGTAGAGGCTGAAGACACTTCTTCAATAATGGGCATATGTATCAAGTTATCTATCGAAGTGGTTTGTATGAATGGGTTAGAACTCATATTTTCTTGTCTAGTTAACTATATCAACACTCCTATTAAAGGAACTAGGTTAATAAGAGGCTTACTCACCATGTTCATCTGATTGAAATCATGTCCTAAATTTAGGTAGGTTTGATATGCTGTCTGCATTTGGTTAAAGTGATATTCCATGATGTTTTTACCTCGATTAGATATATTAGGGTCTTGATATGTTTTTTGGACTAGAGCCATAGGATTTATAGAAGAAGCATGTTGATCGTAAATGATGTTGTGGGGCACTATTACTAGACTTGGAAAATTTTCATGAGGGAAGTCTGTTGGAAACTTAGCCCCTGCCTCTATGTCTCTAACCAAAATCTCATCTTTATTCTCTAACAAATGTCACTCAAACAAACATGGATCATACGTGAAAGCCGTATTAGTAGAATATTATTTTTTAAAAATTGGTTCATCCACTCTGGGTATTATAGCTTAGTATTGCATAGTTTGTTCTTGGTCCTTTTCTGAATAAGGTGGTGTGTTAAGGAGATAGTTAGCCAATGGATCTTGGCTTTATGCCCATGATTGAGTATTATATGAGGGATAAGAATCCATCTCATAAGTAATATTATCTGCATAAGGGTCTTGCACCATTTCTTCCTACACAGCCACATTACTAATCCCTAGATTGTACATGAGTCCACTATGAGTGTAGGAATACATGTTGGGACCCATAGTCAATGTTTCATGATAAAAGGCCAAAGATTTCTATAAAATATAAAAAGGATAAAATATAAAACAAATGATGCCTTCAAATTGGTCTAGATTTTCCAAAAAGATCAAAAGGTTTATACAAATATTTGTGAGTAAACAAGCTAGAGTAAAGTATTTAATGTTTCACTATTCACACAAAGATAAGCAAGTAAATGGACCAAAAATTAAAATTCCAAACTCTAAGGTTGAAGTGTTTCAAATGAGTCTAATCTAGTAACTTAAAAGTTGTTAGGTCTTTTGGCCAAACATGGTGTCAAAATCTAGGCTCAAACAAGGCATGTGCTAGGACTCTTGGACAAATGATGTCAAAAGATAGACTTTGAAAAATAGATGAAAATTTTAATTTAATAGATTTGAAACACTTCTAAGAAACACTAGGCATCTGATTCTTGGACATGAACTTGATCAACTATGTATAAGATATGAAATAAAAGGCACTTTAGTAATATTTTATCTTCTCATAAAAAATGGTATAAAACTTGGTTCTTTTGACAAACAAGCTAGACAAAGGTGAAAAATATAACTGTGTTTTAGACAAAGGATCACAAAAGCATACTTGAATTGGTCTGAAATTGTAAGAACAAATTTTGGAACTCTATGTGAGAGGGTATATGAAACAATATTTAAAATGTTTTGGGTAGTGTAACAACACTAGACTACCAAAAAGGTGCGACAAAAAAATTTTATTTCAAAAACTCTCTAGGGCAAAGACATTTTTCCACAATTTTGATAGCATAACACTACTTTTCTTGACTCAAAATGTTGTTGTGTATAGACTTAAAGTGTGAGTGTTTATCACAAAATGGCTTAAGTCTATCAAGTTATGATAATGATTATGAGTCTTAAATGACCTTCAACCCAAATTGGAAATTAAACCTAAGTTCCCTCAAGTTTAGTAAAAATGGTGAACCCACTTAACACATCAACCCTATGAAATTGTAAAGGTGTAATTCTGAATTTAGACTATAAGTGGACTTAAACAAATTTAGTAAAGGTCTAGACTCAATTGGATAACATAAATACACCAAAGTGGATGATATGACTCTCAAGATTTTGATGACCTTTTGAACAAGGCAAATTAATGATCTTATGTGGGCAGCATAACACCTCTTTATTCAAAGGAAAATTTGGACTATGTGACTGGTTTTGGATTATTTATTTACACCAAGTTTTGACTTCAAACAAGACTTGAAACTAGGATAAGACCAACTAATTAATCACCCCTAGATCCTAAACTGACAAGGTTGCTTGGTATTAATGAAATCTATCAATATACGTCATTTGAGAGGATTTTAAGTGTTCATCCAAAAGTAAATGCATATTATATAGTAGGGTTTTTATAACCCCCTTCTCTCAAATGATAATACTACGACATAGACCTTGAGGTACACCTTACACCAATAATAATTATGTGGAAAGTGGGGATTTGTCTAATATTTAACAAGTTTATGAATGATCTAGGAGAATCAATTACACAATGACTTTCATGCCAAACAATGCAAAATAAAAGCATGGATTTTGGGTCCATATCACTTGGCTTGTTAAAAAAAGGTCTAGTCCTTTTTGAAACCACTACATCCTCATGTTAGTTCAATGTAGTGCGATGTCCAAAGTTCCACTACATCCTATGTGCAACTTCAAAAGATTCAAATAAAGTCAATATCGGGAGATGAAACCCTGAGTCAAAGCTTCCCTAAAGAACTTGTGACAAGTGATGAAGTCCCCCTCGCAACCCAAGACGCATAAAAATAAAGAAATCATGAAATTAGAAAGACTTTAGGGTTGTTTTCAAGGTCATCTAAACTTTGATGAGTTTTTAGGGAGTGTTTTAGATGACACTCTTTCTAAGATTTGACTAGGCTATTTTCAACAGGAATGGTGCTTTTGATTCCAAGGGTTCCCTATAGGGGACAAATGGAAGAGCATACACACAACATTCCTCTTTTTTCCAAACAAAATTTAATCTAAATAACTATTGTAAACAAGAATTGACAAGTGTGTTCAATTTTAAGCCCAAATGAAAGGTTTGGTGGTGTTCAATTGACACCTTGGTCTTCGTTGTAAACTTTGAAAACATTCACCAAAAAACATCTAAATTCTTTGTTAAACACCCAAAAAAAGGTTCCTAATTGATTTTTAAGCATGTAAAAGGTGTTCTAAACATGTTTTGAGAAAATTTCAAGTTTGTCTTCTAGCAAAAATGTTAGCATGTCCTTTAACTTTGAAGCTCTTTTTAGTTTAAAACAATAAACTTTGGAAAAACAACTCTCAGGTCTATGTTTTGGGAAAACACAGTGACCAACGTCAGTTATATACAATTGACGATGGTTACTTTGGCTAACAAGATCTAACCGATGTCAATTTTGCTAATTGACATTGGTTAAGCTATATAACCGATGTCGGTCTTACTTACCAATGTTGGTTATAGTGTAAAACCATGACAAATAAAAAATGGCAAAATAAAGTTAGAAAATCTATTTTCACAAGTTTTAAAGGTCCAAATAATTTTTTTAGAGTTATAAAATGATCTTCTTCAAATGTGAGACATGTCTAGTCCCACTGGGTGTGCCATATGTGATCTAGGAATTCGACTCAAGAGATGATGGTTAGTATGGTGTTAGTTCTAAAATGAAAACAAAATGAAATAAACACACTAATAGCATAACATCTCTAGGCCTAGACACTACGGAGAGCTTAGTTAGCAAAATCAAATGACAAACACAACTAAAAAGTAAGGAATGAAAACACAAGAATTCTTTCATCTTCCTTGGATGCTCTAAATGCCTTTGTAGTGGTGGATTTCTCAGCTTGTGCTCATGAAGTCTTCATCAAAGGAGGCTCGGCTATCTCCTCTTCTCCTTAACACCTTTGGCTTGTGGCTTGGCTTGGCTTGGGATCAATTTGGCATTATAACTTTGCATAATCAAGTCCTTAAAGATATTTGAGCATAATAAATTTTCACCAAAATAGCGTAGAAATGATGTAGTAAGGCCTCCTATTTATATATTTTTGGAAATGTCTAGAATCAACCTGGACCATCCATCTCAAGATTGAGATGTGTGGTTGAGGATTAATTTAATTTTTAGAATTAATTTTATAATTATCCTCAGCATGAAATTGAAATAAGGTGCCATTAAGAGGCATGTAAGGCATCATGGAAGGCATTGATGAGGCATGGAGGGCATGAATCTTGATATTTGTAGCATTTATGGCCTAGGGATGTCTTCTTAAGAAATGAGGTCACTTGATGATGTAGATATTCAATATTCATTTAAAAAAATGAGTATTCAAAAAATTTCCATGGAATTCTTAATTAGGCTCTAATTTCGTTTAATTAGCTCTTACGCATGTTTAAGCACTTTGTGCATAAATTACTCAAATTGATCAGAATGCCTTGTTATTGGTCCAAAATTTAACTAGATTAGAATAAGAAAGTTATGTTAGATGCATTAGAACTGTTATCTCATTTAGGATTCTACTAATAAAAAATAACATAGACACATGTCTTCTGTAAGAGATTTGATAAGAAAGAGCAATCTAGAGTACCGAAGTGAAAATTTGGCATTTTGACTCGAAATGAGCTGATCAAAGTTAGCTAGCCCATAAATTACATTGCCCTATTTAGGGATACCCTAGCCAAAATTAGCACTTAAATATGTTAGTTTCACATCATTTAGCATTTTTTAATGTTTTTAGGCCAAATTATGCATTTTAGGTGGAAATTGGTCAAAATCCTAGTTGGAGGTTATCGGTGGCTAGATTTAGGTGTCTATAGTTTTCCCCTATTTGGGTAGGCATTGTAAGCTATAAGCACAATAACATCTTCTCAAAGAATGAAAAGTTCCTATGTGCCTATAACTATAATGATGATAAACTAACTATATGATACCCCCTCAAGGGAATGGTTAGCACAAAGAGGTCTGCAAATGATCCCCTAAAAAGAAAGAAGTGAAACAAGGGGACCAAACAAAGGAAAGATGATGGGGTGAAAATACAATGATACTAAAAAAATAGTCAAAATCATTGAGAATTTAAATGGGACAGTGCAAAATGGTTTTCCTAAAGATGGTTATAAACATTATACCCTGATAGTGGCAACATGGTATGATAACATAATGATTTGCCAAAAGGTGGTTATAATCATGGAGAAGATAGAACTGCCCCTGTTAGGATAGACAAACAAGATAATAACATGCCCCTGTATAGGAAAAAAATTAAAGTGGTGAAAACATAATGATTTTCCTAAAGGTGGCTATAATCATTGAGAAATGTAGGTGGGACGGTGTGTAATGATTTTCCCATAGGTGGTTATAATCATTAGACCCTGATTATGGCAACATGGTATGATAACACAATGACTTGCCTAAAGGTGGTTATAATCATTGAGAAGATGGAACTACCCCTATTAGGATAGACAAACAAGATAATAGTATGCCCCTATATAGGTAAAAAAATTAAAGTGGTGACAACATAATGCTTTGTCCAAAGGTGGTTATAATCATTGAGAAATGAAGGTAGGATGGTGTGCAATGATTTTCCCATAGATGGTTATAATCATTAAACCTCAATTATGGCAATGTGGTATGATAACATAATGATTTACCCAAAGTTAGTTATAATCATTGAGAATATGGAACTTCCTCTATTAGGATAAACAAATAAGATAATAGCATGCCCCTATATAGGCAAAAAAAAGTAAAGTGGTGACAACACAGTGATTTACCCAAAGGTGGTTTTAATCATTGAGAAATATAGGTGGGATAGTGTGCAATGATTTGACCATAAGTGGTTATAATCATTGGACCCTAATTATGGCAAACATGAAAAACTTGGCCAAGGATGATGATAACTTAACACAGAGGGTAATGATGAATTGGAACAACCTACTAGTAGAGAGATACTCATCTAACCTAATAAAGGTTGAAATTCTTTCATAGTTAATTACTCTATTTGGGATATAATTAGGAGTGAGTCAAGATGTCAGTGTCGAAGAGATGCCACCATTACTAAATAGACTTATTAAAGCTAAGGTTTATTATAGCACATGTTAGTATGCATCATGGTATAACATCATGAGGACTTGGTTGAAATATGCATAAGGATTGACTCTCATAATTCAATACTCAATAGAAAACAATGCACCAGTGATAAAAACCATGATGACAATGTAAAAATATGAATATAGATAGATTCAAGTGTAAGTGTGAGAAAGGAATCACCCAATGAACACACATAAAATGAATCAAGGCAATAGTGCTGAAAGCAAACAAACAACATAAGCAGAAACAAACAAATAAACAACCCAATAAAAACCCTACAAATATTACCCCTAGAAAATAGGTGAAAACTTAACAAATAAATAAAATGGGGGACTAGAATAAAAGGAAAGGGATGGCCGAGCTATCTCCATATGTATTAGGCAAGTGGACATTGTCTACATAGTTCCATGGATGTAATATCCAATAAAAAACTTTAGGCCAAATGTAGTTCTCCTAGGGAATAGGAAGAATGTGATGATTAAGGAAAAAAAATAGAATAGTTGTGATATAAGAATAAGAATGGTATTACAAAATCATAAGTGCATGAGAGAAAAATTCCAAAAAGGATGGGGAAACTAAATGATAAGTGATTTGCTTGTAACTTAGTAAGGGTTCCCATAATCCTTAAGGCAAAGAAGTGGTCAATGTTTTTGTTCTTTTCTAACAAATTTTCAAATGTTTTGGGAATGGTTTTGGAGTGTCTCAACTCAATCAAGAATTATGAAACACTAAATGGTTTAAGCTTGTAAAACAACAAGAGCATTTAAACTAAGGTTGCTCGCAAAATGGCGAGAGCATGGCTTAGGTTGCTAACAAAATAACAAGAGCATGGGGAAAAGGGTGACTGAGATAACCTCAAAAAGTATTGAGAATTGCCTAAATATTCCTAGATTAGGACCTCAAGTCACTATAGTTTCACATTTATAGTGAAAGAATTTGACTTGTGTTGTAATCAATTCAAACAAACTAGGCACAGTTGGTAAAAAGGCATAGTACGACATAGAAAATGGCAAGTTGGTATGTCAAGGCTTAATGTTGCCCTTAGTTTGCCCATAGGTGGTTAAAACTAGGAAAAATGGCATATATCAAAGGTACTAATTTTTCCAAAAGTGGTTATAATTAGTAGCAAGACCAATGGTAAGAAATAAATAACAAATGAAGGATGCAACTGCCAAAACTTCTATCACACTATCCAAAAATATGATCTCTATCTAAAGTTATTGAACCAACTGATGAAATGGGATCAGATACCTTGATGCTAAAAATGTGTAATGAATGGCAAAAACCAAGGTCAAATGGTCTAGGCTTTTGAACACACTAGGCTGATAGGTTGGAAGCATAAAGTGGATATGGTGAAGAAGATGAATAAGGATAGTATTTGTATAAAAAAAGAATAATGATAAAATGGCATAATTTAAATGGTCCTTACAAATAATACACCTTAATTCTCAAACATAGTATCACATGAGATGAATAATATTCATCAGCTTAGGAAGTTCATCTCTATTTGGTGTGGCAATCTTGTATGCTCCTGATCCATAATATATAGTAATGATGAAAGGCCCTATCTAGTTGGGTTTGAATTTCCCTTTATGCTTCTTCTCAACTGTGGTATTCTTTTGGTTTTCTTTAATAACAAGATCACCAAGTTCACATGTTCTATACTTAACACATTGATTATAGTGGCCTTTGAGTCGATTCTGATATGCTTGAAGATTTTTGAGTGTGGCTATGTGTTTCACATCAAGTAGGTATAGCTCTTATAGGCAAGTTACTCGATAGTCATGATCATCCAGGACATTCTTAAAAGAGATGTGTAGTGAAGAAAATTTAACCTAATGGGAAGGATGGCTTTAGCACCATAAAAAAGTGAGTATGGAGTGGCTCTTATGGGGGTATGATGATTGGTACCATATGCCCAAAGGGTAGGGAATATCTGGAGGTGCCAATCATGACCATCATCATTAACAATCTTTTTGAGAATATTAATAATGGTTTTGTTGGATAGATTAGCTTGACCATTACCTTGAGGGTAATATGTTGTATATAAATGTTGTGTGATGTTATATTTAGTATATAGCTGATCTACATCCTTATTCCTGAATAATCCTCCATTATCAAATACAATGTCAGAGGGGATACCATAGTTGCAAATGAGATAATTAAAGATGAATTTGGAAATTTTCTTTCCTATCACGTGAGAGGTATAGCTTCAACCCACTTAGTGAAATATTCAGTGGTGGTAAGGATATGTTTATTTCCATTAGATGAAGTGGGATTAATCTTCCTAATGAGGTCAAGTCCCCATGTAGAAAATGGCCATGGTATCAGTAGCAGTTTTAGAGTTTTTTTTGGGGCATGAATTAGAATAGCATACCATTGATATTTGTCACATTTTTTTACATATGTAGTGGAATTTACATCTAGTGTGGGCCAATAATAACTAGTATGCAAGAGCTTTTTAGATAGGACTACCTTGCTAAAATGGGCTCCACATACTCCTTTGTGAACTTCTCATAATGCTAATGTAGACTCTATCAAAGTTAAACAATGAAGCAAAGTTCCATAAAAAATATGACAGTAAAGGGTGGATCTAAGTAGAGTATAACAAGCAGAATGATGAATGAAGGTTTTGGTTTGTTTTTGAGATAGGTTAGGTGGTAGCACTTGGTCATGAAGGTAATTGTAAGGGTCTGAGTACCAAATAGAATTAGGACCAATAATATCACAAATCATGGCAATGATTAAAGGTTCATGATTTGGTTCTAACAAATTATTGACAAATAACTAATACTCTCTAGCTTTATTTCTTTGTCAAATCATAGAGCCAATAGTAGCCATATCATCTACAGTTTTGTTACTAGCCCTTGGTATGTGCTCAAATTGAATGTTGGAAATTTGTGGTTTAAGAGTGTCGACCATGGATTTATATGGAACCAGCTTGTCATCTTTGGTTTGAAAATGATATGTGCCCTGATTGATGATTAACTGAGAATCACCATAAACTTAGAGATGAGATATATTCCAATGCACTACTTGTCAAAGTCTTGCAACTAGTGCTTCATACTCAACCATGTTATTTATAGAAGGAAAGTTGATTTTGAATTATTTAGGGGTTATAACCCCCTATGGTTTAATAAATAATATGCCTACCCTTGATCCATGTGCAATAAATGAATTATCAAAATACAACTTTTAGGGCTGCTCCTCAAGCAGTGTGGCAATGACGATCATGATAGATTCATAAAAAAATTGAAACATGAGTGGTTATGTGTCTATGAGAAGTGCTTTAATAAGGTGATCTATAAGAACTTGTCCCTTGATTGCCTTCTAATTGACATACTCTATGTCAAACTCACTAAGAAGCATGATCCATTTAGCCATTATACCTTGAAAAGTTGTTTTAGATAGTAGATACTTGAGTGGATCTACTTTTAAAATAACCATGGTCTTATTATTTAACATGTAATGGTACAATTTTTGAGCTATGAAGGCCGTGGCTAGACAAGATTTTCCAATAGGTGCATAATTATGTTCATAAGTAAATAAGGTACAACTTAGGTAGTATACACCATGCTCCTTTACATTGTCATCATGTTGAGCCAAGAGTGCCCCTAAAGCATGGTTAGTAGCTGATAGGTATAACAAAAATGGATATTTTGGCATAAGAGGTAATAAAATAGGTAGATTAACAAGATAGTCTTTATGCTGATAAAAATCTATTTGGCAGTGATAATCCTAATGAAATGCAACTCCTTTCTTCAAAAGGTGTGTAAATGGATGGCACTTATTTGTTAATTGAGAAGTGAAGCATTAGACTAACTGAATCTTACCCTACAAATTATGGAGTTACTTTAAATTGGTTGGTGGTGGCATCTCAGTTATAGCATGGAATTTAGCTAGATCAACTTCAGTACCTCTATGAAACATGCTGAAGCCAAGTAATTTTCCTAAAGTTACACTAAAAACACATTTCTTTGGATTGAGTCTAACTTTTTACTCCTGTAATCTTTCAAATATCTTACACAACACTGTTGGATGGTCAATCCTAATTTTGGATTTTCCTAATATGTCATCGACATAGTATTTAACAATATCATACATCATATCATGAAATATAATAGTCATGGCTCTTTGATATGTAGCTCCATTATTCTTAAGTCCAAATGACATTACTTGATAACAAAATGTTTCCCATGGAGTGGTGAACGTTGTTTTATGTTGATATTTTGGTGTTATTTTGATCTGGTTGTATCCTAAAATCCATCCATGAGTGAAATAGTTTCATAACCTGTCATGGAGTCAATGATCATGTCACTATTAGGCAACGGAAAATCATCTTTAGGATAAGCTTTGTTGATGTCTCAAAAATCATTACAAATTTTGATCCCTTTAGGATTTTTGATAATAGGTACAACATTAAAGATCCATTCTAAGTAGTCAATGGATTAGATACATCTTGCTTCTAGGATTTTTTCCAACTCTTTCTTTACCAATACAACAATGCAAGGATGCATCTTATGTAACTTTTGTTTTATTGGTTTGGCATCAAGATTAACCACAATGTGGTGAAAAACTAAGGTGGGGTCTAAACTTGGCATGTCAGAATAGGCCCATGCAAAGATATCTACAAATTATCTCAATAGAGCTATAAAGACATCATATTCCTCCTTAGTGAGGGACACGCCTAATTTTATCAATTTCAAGTCTGATGAAGTCCTGATGTTTACCTTTATTATATATTTGACTAGAAGGGTTGAACAATCTTCTAAGATAGTAGGCAATGACTTAAACTATTGAATTATGTTATGGTCTTCTTTTAGGACTTATTCTTCAACTTCTCCTAGGCATGATGAATCTAAGCCCCATAATGGGAGATCTGGCCATGTGACAAAATGAATCAAAAGTTATTGAATAATTAGATCAAATACTTGTTTTTTCTTAAAGCTAAACTTGGATCCATGTAAAAGTTATTATTGGTGGTCTCCTAATCTAAATTTGAAGAGGAATTAACACCCCCATCTAATAGCACCAAAAACAGGTTTTCACCACTAGACTAGCCTTTATCTTTACTTTTTCTTTGGTCAAAAAGCACTCAAAGAGGTTTTCACTTTCAAGCCTCAATGTTTTACATATTTTTTTGGCTAAGGGTGTTCACTCACTCTCCAAAATAGGCTTCAGGATCCAATGTGATTGAAAATCCTGATTTGCAGTCTCTCAATATAATGTTGTCTATAAAGCCTAAGAAATCATAGAATGCCTCATCATTTTATAACTCATCAGTTGGTAAACTAGATTCTTTTTGGTCCCAATATATCAAATAGAGATAATATAATGGAAAAGGGCTATGATTATTGGCCAGTGTAAGGGTATAAATGGTATTATTATCAAACAAGTTGGTTTCAACTAGGTTATTAAAGGTGAGGCTATGATCGGACTCTATTTCACTATTGACATCACCACTAGTCATTGGTGATGGAGTTTGAATAAGATATGTGAGGTCACCCCTAGTTTAAATCCAAATCCATAAGGTCTTTCATACTTAGTCATGGAAATTAGCTCGATGGTTACTTATTGATTTGGCTTGAGGCCTCTTACTGGTAAAGGCTATTGTATTTATAGTGTAGGTCTTGGTTGTTGTGCCTATGGCATTCGTTGGAGAGGTTTTTGGGTAGGAGTAAGAAGAAAAGGTGATGTAGATGATGTTTTCACTATTTGGACATGATGAGACTCAATTACTTCATTTCCCACAACATTCCTATTGTGGTTGAATTGCTTCAGTCTTTCTTGGTTATTGGCTTGTGTCGATTGCATTGCTTGTGCTTGAAAAGGATGTTGTTGTTGGCCATTTCCCTAATTAGTACCTTTATTTTGATTAGTTTAATTAATCTTGATGACTCCTTTATTGTTGAGTGTCTGCTTGATCAACAAACCTTTATCAATAATCTCTTTAAACGTATGTTCACATTGTAGTTTTAGATGGTAAGCTATCTCACTATGAAAATTTTTAGTAAACACAATGGTTAATTGTTTATCTAGTAAATTGTGGGTGAAATGGCTTGAAATGGCTCTCCATCACTGTAAATAACTTTTAAAACTCTCCCTAGCCTTTTACTTTGCTTGTGTCAGGTCTACTAATGAAATCTCATGCTTGAGATTATAGGAAAAGTGCTACACAAATTTATCAGATAGATCATCAAAGTTCGTTACTGAATTCTTGATAAAATTTAAAAACCACTCCAAGGCTTACCTAGAAAATCTTCTTGGAAACAACAACAAAAGGTACATGTCACTATATACCAATGGTTGACATGCGACAAAGAATTTGATCAAATGAGCCTTAGGGTCACCTTTCCCTTTGTATTTGTCAAATTTTGGTGGTTCGTATCCTAGAGGAAATGGCATCTACAAATACTCCATGTTGATTGGATAATATCACATGTCATCCAATTTAAAAAATTTAGTCTACTTCCCAGCTTAAATAGTAGCAATTGCATCCTTCATTTGTTACAATTCTTGGGATAGGAAGCTGGAAGGGGCATTGGTTTGAGGGAGAATATTAGTTTGGGTAAATCGTTGGGGGGTCACAACTGGGACAGTTTGACTAGGGTATGATGGAGATACTTTTTGGAGTATATTGGCTTGGTTGGAGAATGGACTAGGAATACGCATACATGGATTAGGATGTACATGAAATTGCACATTTTTTTGTGAGATATTCTGGTTTGGGTTGGTGATAAAGGATTGACTTGGAGGATTTTTTGGTTGGGATGGAGGGATATAACTATATTGTTCCTGTTGTGGTTAAAAAGGGACATGATACCGACTAATCAAACCTTAATGTGGAGTGGTAAATTGTGGACCAAGACCTTATCTCTATATTTATGGCACATTTTTAACCAATGGTAGTCTAATAGGTACTTGAGAAATATGGGGACCTCCTTATTTCATGAATCCCTATGGAAAAGTGAAAATAGGTTGCAAATTTGGTATCTGTTACTAACCAATACTTGCACATTGTTGACTGATCATTGCTTGGTTTTGAATTGGCATATTGGTTTGTGATTGAAAATTGCATTGATACACTAGATAGTGTCTGTTATTATGGAATACTACTCGTTAATTATTGAGGAGGAGTAGGGTTTGTCACATTTTGTCATCAAGGCATGACATTAACTATTGTTTGATTACCCAATCCCATAGGTCGTATACTTGAGCAAGCAGTTAGTTGAGGTTGGGGTGTAGAAACCCCTATTCCCTGGTATGATGATATACTCATAAGATTAACTATAGGCACATGTTGTTGGCTAGTTGTTTGTGCATTAGTACCACTTTGATCAAGATTGGATGTTGTTTGCACATTTTCCACTATGTTTGGCTCACTATTCTATGTAGAGGCTAAAGACACTTCTTCAATAATAGCCATATGTATCAAGTTATCTATCGAATCAGTTTATAAGAATGGGTCAGAACTTGGATTCTCTTGTCTAGTTAAATCTATAAACACTTCTATTAAAGGAATTATGTCAATAAGAGGCTTACTCACCATGTTCATTTGATTGAAATCACATGTTAAATTTAGGTAAGTTTGATATGCTATCTATATTTGGTTAAATTGATCTTCCATGATGTTTTTTCCTCGATTAGATATATTAGGGTCTTTATATGTTGTTTTCACTAAAGCCATAATATTTATAAAAGAAGCCTATTGATCATAAATGATATTGTGGGTCACTCTTACTAGACTTGGCAAATTTTCATGAGGGAAGTCTACTGGAAACATAGCCCCTACCTCTATGGCTCTAACCAAAATCTCATCTTTGTTCTCTAACAAATGTCACTCAAACAAAAATGGATCATATGTGGAATCCATATTAGTAAAATATGATTATTGAAGAACTGGCTCATCCACTATGGGTATTGTAGCTAAGTAGTACATGGTTTGTTCTTGATCCTATTCTAAATAAGGTGGTGTGTTAACCAAATAGTTAGCTAATGGATCTTGGATTTGTGCCCTTGATTGAGTATTATATGAGAGACAAGAATCCATATCATAAGTAATATTATCCACATAAGGGTATTACACCATTTCTTCTTGTGCAACTACATTACTAATCCTTGGATTGTATATGATTCCACTATGAGTGTAGGAATACATGTTGGGATCCATAGTCAATCTATCGCAATAAAAGGCCAAAGAATTATACAACATCTAAAAAGGACATAATATAAAACAAATGATGCCTTCAACTTGGTCTAGATTTGTCTAAAATATCAAAAGGTTTATAAAAATATTTTTGAGGAAAAAAGCTAGCGTAAAGTATCTAAAATTTCACTATTCACACAAAGATAAGCAAGTAAATGGACTAAAAATAAAAATGCCAAAATCTAAGGTCAAAGTGTTTCAAATCATTATAATCTATGAATTCAAAATATGCTAGGTCTTTTGGCTAAATGTGGCATCAAAATCTAGGCTCAAACAAGGCATGTGTTAAGACTCTTGGCCAAACAGCATTAAAATGTAGACTTTGAAAAATAGATGAAAGTTTTAATCTAACACACTTATAACAAACACTAGGCATCTAATTCTTGGACATGAACTTGATCAACTAGGTATAAGGTATGAAACAAAAGGCACTTTAGAAATAGTTTATCTTCTCATAAAAAATGGTATAAAACTTGGTTATTTTGACAAATAAGCTAAACAAAGTTGAATATTATAACTATGTTTTAGACAAAGGATAACAAAAGTATACATGGATTGGTCTAAAAATGTAGGAAAAAAATTTAGAACTCTATGTGAGAGGGTCTATGACACAATATTTGAAATGTTTTGGGTAACATAATGATGCTAGACTACCCAAAAGGTGTGAAAAAAAATTTTATTTCAAAAACTCTCTAAGGCAAAGACATTTTTCCACAATTTTGATAGCATAATACTACTTTTTTTTACTCAAAATTTTTTGGTGTATAGACTCAAAGTGTGAGTGTTTAGCACAAAATGGCTTAAGTCTATCAAGTGATGATAATGATTATGAGTCTTAAATGACCTTCAACTCAAATTGGAAATTAAACCTAAGTTCCCTTAAGTTTAGTGAAAATGGTGAACCCACTTAACACATCAACCCTATGAGCTTGTAAAGGTGTAATTTCAAATTTAGATTATAAGTGAAGGACTTAAACAACTTTGGTAAAGGTCTAGACTCAATTGAGCAGCATAACTACACCAAAGTTAATGATGACTCTCAAGCTTTTGATGAACTTTTTAACAAGGAAAATTAATGATCTTACATGGGTAGTATAATGCCTCTTTATTCAAAGGAAAATTTGGACTAAGTGACTAGTTTTAGATTGTTTGTTTACACCAAGTTTTTACTTTAAACAAGACTTTAAACTAGGACAAGACCAAATAATTAATCACCCTTAGATCCTAAACTGACAAGATTTCTTGGTATTGTTGCAATCCTTTGATATACTTCATTTGAGAGGATTTTAAGTGTTTATCCAAAAGTAAATGCATATTATATAGTAGGGTTTTTACACCCCCCCTTCTCTCAAATGATAGTACTATGACATGGACCTTGAGGCACACCTTGTACCAATAATACTTCTATGATTAGAGGGGATTTTTCTAAAATCTAACAATTTTCTACACAATCTAGGGGAATCAATTGCATAATGACTTTCACGTTAAATAATGCAAAATAAAAGCATGGATTTTGGGTCTGTATCACCTGGCTTGTTCCACAAAGGTCTAGTCTTTTTTACAACCACTACATCTTGTTGTTCGCTCAGTGTAGTGTGATGTCTAAAGTGCCACTATGTCTCGTGTGTAACTCCAAATGAGCCAAATGAATTCAATTCCAAGAGATGAAACCCTAGTTCAAAGCTTCCCTAAAGAACCTATGAGAGGTGATGAAGTCCCCCTCGCAAGCCAAGATGCATAAAACTAAAGAAAACATGAAAGTAAAAAGACTTTCAAGGTCACCCAAACTTTGACAAGTTTTTGGGGAGTGCTTTAGATGACATTCATTTTAAGCCTTAGACTAGGCTATTTGAATCAGGAATGATGCTTTTGATTCCAAGGGTTTGCTATAGGGGATAAATGGAAGAGCATGCACACAACATTCCTCTTTTTTCCAAACAAAATTTAATCTAAATAATTATTTCAAACAAGAATTGACAAGTGCATTTAATTTTAAGCCCAAATGAAAGGTTTGGTGGTATTCATTTGACCCCTTGGTCTTAGTTACAAATTTTGAAAACATTCATAAAAAAACATCTAAATTCTTTGTTAAACACCCCAAACAAGGTTCCTAATAGATTTTTAAGCATGAAAAAGGTGTTATAAACATGTTTTGATCAAATGTCAAGCTTGATCCTACAATAAAAATGTTAGCATGTCATTTAGATTTGAAGCTCTTTTTAGTTTGAAATAATAAACTTTGGAAAAATAGCTCATAAGTATGTGTTTTTGGAAAAACATAGTGACCAACATCAGTTATATACAACTAACAATGGTCACTTTGGCTAACGAGATCTAACCGATGTTTTTTTTCCTAACCAACATTGGTTAAGTCATGTAACCAATGTCGGTCTTACTTTTAGATGTTGGTTACTATGTAAAATTATGACAAACAAAAAAATGGTAAAATAAAGTTAGAAAATCAATTTGCATGAGTTTTAAGGGTCCAAATAAATATTTTAGAGGTGAAAAATGATCTTTTTTAGGTGTGAGATACATCTAGTCCCACCAGGCGTGCCATATGTGATCTAGGAATTTGACTCAAGAGAGGATGGCTAGTATGGTGGTAGTTCTAAAATGAAAATAAAATGAAATAAACACACCAATAACATAACATCTCTAGACCTAGACACTAGGGAGAGCTTAGTTAACAAAATCAAATGATAAACACAACTAAAAATTAAGGAATGAAAACACAAGAATTCCTTCACCTTCCTTGGATGCTCCAAATGCCTTTTTGGTGGTGGTTTTCTCGGCTTGTGTTCATGAAGTCTTCATCAAAGGAGGCTTGGCTATCTCCTCTTCTCCTTGGCACCTTTGGCTTGTGGCTTGGCTTGGCTTGGGATCAATTTGGCATTATAACTTTGTATAATCAAGTCCTTGAAGATATTTGAGCCTAATAACTTTGCACCAAAATAGATTAGAAATGATGTAGTAAGGCCTCCTATTTATATATTTTTATAAATGTCTAAAATGAACCTGAACCATCCATCTCAAGATTGAGATATGTGGTTGAGGATTAATTAAATTTTTGGAATCAAGTCTGTAATTATCCTCATCATGACATTGGAAGAAGGGGCCACTAAGAGGCATGGAGGGCATCATGGAAGGAATTGATGAGGCATGGAGGGCATGAATATTGATATTTATAGCATTTATGGCATAGGGATGTCTTCCAAATAAATGAGGTCACTTGATGATGCAAATATTCAATATTAATTTATAAAAATAAGTATTCAATAGGTTTCCATGGAATTCTTGATTATTTTCTAATTTGGTTTAATTAGATCTTAAGCATGTTTAAGCACTTTGTGCACAAATTACTCAAATTGATCAGAATGCCTTGTTATTGGTCCAAAATTTGACTAGATTAAAATAGGAAGGCCATGTCAGATGCATTGGAATCATTATCCCATTTTGGATGTTACTGACAATAAATAATGCAGGCACGTATCTTTTGTAATATATTTGATAGGAAATAGAAATCTAGAGTACCCAAGTGCAAATTTGGCATTTTGACTTAAAATAATTTGATCAAAGTTAGCTGGCCCATAAATTACATTTCCCCATTTAGGGATACCCTTGCCAAAATCAGCACTTGAATATGTTAGTTTCACATCATTTAGCATGTTTTAATGTTTTTAGGCCAAATTATACATTTTAGGTGGAAATTGGTCAAAAGCTTGGTTAAAGGTTACTGGTGGCCAGATTTAGGTGTCTACAATTACCATCTCCATACTCATTTTATCTTTTGATCATCTCACTAGATATTTAATGTAGGCTATTTTCAATTGACTTTGTGTTCTATAGGATCCAAAATATTTAAATCTATGTCCTATAGTCACCTATTCTCCTTTATCGTTTATCTTTGCTTCCTTTCAAAAATAAGCTATCACTTGTCTATCAATTGGTCTTTGCTCTGGTCATCAAATTTTGTCATTTTATTTTCCTATTTAGACATCCACATGTTTATCACTAAGAGATATACATACGTGTTCATTTTTCTTCCACTTATCACCAATTCCCCCTTTATTACTTCTCCTTTGTTGGGATTCATGGCTATGCCCATTGGGTTTGACTTTGCCACTTGGTAGCTTATCAACATTCTTGAGCTTTAATATGTGCTTGCTTAGTCATCACCAAGTGGAATTTTCTCAAGTTCTCAATCTCTTCATGCTTTTAAATGTCAATATTGCTAATGCTCTGAGCTTCTCGATTAATGTTGTCAATCTCTAGGATTCTAGGATGGTGCCACATGGCATAATATTAGGGCCTCAAGAGCATAGCATTTTACATTGTGGGCTCACTCCTAGGCCATTTGGATAATACCTTATTACTTCTAAGGTTAGGATCTTCCAAGTTGGTGAAAATTGTACAAATATAAAGGCTTTAAGGGCATTAAAATACTTAGTCATTTTTTTGAAAAGATTTGACTGTGAAGTTATTTTAACTTTTTAGGGTTATGGAGTTTAAGCACTAGGTTGTTTAAGGGGTTGAGTATAGTAAATTAAGGTAGAAATATGCAATAAACAAAACCATTGATTTGTAACATAATTGAATTAGTTTAACCTTTCAAAAAATATCAATAAATAATGCAAACAAGGACTTAGTTGGAAAATGATTGAAATAGAAGATTTGGAGGCTGCAAATTGAGACATAGGCTAATCTAAGTGTCATAGACAAGATCCAAGTGTAAAAACCATTATTGAAAGTAACAACCTAACTGGATAGTAGTTCCATGTGGTTCTAGTGTCCCTATTTTGGTATTAGTGTCCTTTATATAGAACTATTCTGAGCTTTTAGGTGGACCTATGTCTGGGTCTACCAAGCCTATTCCTACATGCATGAGTTCTAGATTTCTATACATGACCTGTTATGACTAGTTTTATGTGTAAACCTTAAATCTCCATGTTACTAGGGAATATAATGAACATAATTAGTAATGTGTGGTTGTTAGTGGGGTAGGCTATAGATCTTCAACCCCTAATTGTGATGAGAATTTCCTACATACCAATACTTTGAAGAGGGATCAAGACTAATGTAGTTATCCTCACCTAAGTGTTGGTGCAAGTGCAAGTGAATCTAGTATGAATGTTGGCTCAAGTTATTTGAATGTTCTTGAGACTATAAACTTGAGTAATCTGAGCTTAGGAATGATGTAGATGGTTGTATGCATAAGTAGGGTAGAATAGGGATTGATAATATTGATTGTGCACAACTTGTTTTGAGTTTGTTTGTGTAATTTGTATTTGATTTACATCTAGTGCATAAAGTGTTAAAATTCATGTATATATATATATATATTATTCTAGTGATTTTTTGGGTCTTATAAGAGGTCTAGGCTGACCCTATGGGGTTGTTTATTTGAAAAGATGTCCATTGGTAGAAAAAGGAGGGAAAAAGATAATAGCACCAAAATTGGGATATTAGTGCCATGGGACGCTATTGTCCCAATTATGGCACCGATGTCTAGGTGATATAACCTAAGGCACTAATGTACAAGATGTCAAGGTGAGGTTTTTGGGATTACTTTAGGGATGTTTAGGGATGCATGTGACCCACACAAAGGCTAGATAAGTGTCTAAATAGGCCCTAATATAAGTCTATGGATAAGCTAGGAATAGATGGTCTCAAGTAGCACTCTTATCACTCAAGTATCATTTTTAGGTGATTACATCCCCCCTCCTTTATCACTCAAGTATCATGCTCCCTTGCATATCTTGCAAGTGAAACATGCATAAATTAATCTTTAATTAAGAGATATCAAAAGCAAAATACAAAAATGAATAAAGAGATAAGAGAGATAAGGAAATAATACACCTCATTTGGTATGTAAACCAATGCATAAACCTAGTGATAATATCTCTCTTTGTGTGTGTATATAGTGATCAATCGATGAATAACTTGGACTAAGATAATGGTTTGCTTAATCCCCATGTGTGAATGTCTTAAGAACTCAATCTGGTTTTGACTCCGTCATTGTCCAATCTTGTTTGATGGATCATGACTTGTGTACAACTTAGATTGGATTAATGGTGTGTCTAAACCTATTATGAAAGTGGAACAAGAACTCAAGTAGACTATGACTCCATCATTACATACCCATGTGTATTAGATGCATCTAAAATTAAAAATTTATGATGTAGTTAGAGATGTGTAACTATGTGTTTCAGATTTGAGGCCACTCAAAAACATTAAGCAAATTTGGGTCACTCAAGAATATAAACCACTATAGATGGAATAAGTTATGAATATGGTGTGTAACCTAGAACATGGTGTCCAATTTTTACAATGTAGATAATGACATGGATTTTATCATTCCATCTAATCAATTGGTATATAAGTGATCATATAGAAATAATGTGTTGTGCACATGCCCCTAAATATGATATATGAGTATATGGATTCTAGATTGATTTGTAATAATATATATCTGAGCATCTAAACTAAAATAAGAATGATCATGCCACACATGATGCCCCCAATCTAAGCAAACTAGTATGAATTTTAGATAAACTGAGCCAAACTGATAATCGATAACTGAACCTTTATAAACCTAGACTATATTTGTTGTACTTTTGTGACTAATCTATAAATTTTTGAAATTGAGGATACTAGATAGTAGTGTCATGTGGCACTAGTGTCCAAATTTGGGTGCTAATGTCTAACTATTTTGATTTATGTTCAACTGTAACTAATCTCTATGTCAGTGTCTCCCATTATGTTTTCCTAAAACTAATTTCTATATTTTGAGCCTATGTGCTAAAAATTATAATTAAGTGTATTCAAATAGCTTGATCTCTATGAAAAACCCCTATGAATTCCACCTCTTTTAGGGGAGTTGTTATTCCTATGTAATAACTATCCTAATAATAAAAATCTCTACAAAATGTTTGTTAGCTAGAGCATATATGATAACTACATAATAAACTAATATGGTGTGTATACATAAAATCAGAATGTAAGCTAATTTGAGCATAAGTTTTTAATGTGTGATGTATGTTAGATATAGTATTCACAAGGTTGTCAAGATACATATAACATTTTATATGTATAACAAATCTTTGTAATAACTAAGTAACTTCCTAGGGGATGGGGCATGATGTCCATCACATCATGCCATCAGGAAGGGGAAAAACATGATGTCCCTCATGGCATATAAAATTGGAGTGTGTAACAAGCAAGAGAAAAGGTTCATAACCATGATGCATACAATAAGGCATACACACAACACACATGAGGCATGCAAAGTAGGCCAAGAGGCCAAACTATAAGGGACATGGGCACATGCCACTAAATCTGAGAAATCAAGACATACATGCTAGGACCCCACGGAAGCACCATTGATTACCAAATACAAGCAATTGAATATGCAGAATTAACCAGAAGTAACAAGCAACTAGAAATCAAAAACAACACAGTATATGAGAGACAATACACAACTTGTATTAATACTCATCCAGAAAAGAATACATTAAAGAAGATGCCACTTCTTCTTCACACCTCTCAGAGGCTTCCCACACCTCAAGTGTACAGTAATTTTTTCCTCAAAGCTCTCTCTCTCTTACGGTCCTAACACACAACTCAAACACAGAGTTGATGTTCACCTCCAACCAGTCAGTATCCACTAATGGCAGTACCCAAGTGCTCCACACACTCCAAGTACACAATCGTACTTCAAGTAGATCTACCCTAAACTTGCAACAACCTGCAACTCAACTGATCTTCCTTTGGAAGTAACTACCTTGCCTTCCTCTTTGCTCTCCAAATAAGTACACACCATACTCCAAGTAGATCCCACCTAATCTTGTTTCTTGTTGTGTTGTTGTCCTCCCTGATCTTGCACACCTACAAATCAATTTGGTTCTGCACACCTGCAAACCTAGATCCTGCACACACATACACCTGCACATCAATGATCTTACTTACCATGTAGATCTCCAAACATGGCCTTGCACACCTGCTGACCAAGATCCTACATACATGAAGAACCCTTGTGATTCTCCAAACTAGTACCCACACTTAGCACTGTGGCACTAGGAGGAACACACCATGCTCTCTTCAATCTGAAGGAGCTTATTTTGCTCTCTTACTCTCTAGCCCAAATTAAAATACAGCCCATGAGTCTATTATATAGATCTCATGCAAATAATAATTAGACATCTAATTACAATAATTAGATCCATAGCTTCAAGTCTAAAATTGGCTCTTAACATGCAAACATTCAGTTCATTAACAAACTGTTCATGCAACCAACAGTTTTAGAACTTCACAGGCAACCGACGTCGGTCCCTATCTACCTGGAGATGACCGATGTCAGTCGAATACTACCGATGTTAGTTGCCTTCCTGTCTACCCCTGACTGATGCCAGTGACACTCAGCACCCTCCCCTATTTGCATCAGTGAAGCTTTTAGCTCCACAACCTAACAATCTCCCACTTGGAGATAAATAGCTGCACTGTACCTATACCTGTACCCCGTCTAATCTATTTTTTGGCTTGTATCCCTCTTCAAGCTCAACCTTGAAGACCAACCACCACAAATCTTGTGGTGCACCTCCTGTCATCCAAGTAACCTGCCACATCCAAACCTACAACCCATGTAGTTAAGTCTTGACCCTGCATAGCATGTATACCTGCTACTGGTCCCTCTCAAATACCTAAGAACCCACTTCCCCAAATTGGCTCCTAACTCTCTGACAGCACCCACTGCTTGGGCAAATTTAGGTCTATACCAAACCTCATGTGATTTCAGACATTGAACTATCTAGCCCTTGGTGTCCTCCGATTCTGCATCCTGCATATTGAACCTCACCAACACCTGATTCACATCAGCTCCCACTAGAGACAAAATTAACCTATGATCTTCCATGTCTCTCATGCCAAAGAATTTTGCTGCTCCAAATTCTTCATGACATGCCACTGAACTAACCTTACCCTTAGCTTAGCAAAACCCTATATGTCTGAATCTTCAGCATGCATACCATCCACATACAGTAACAGGATAATGTTGCAATCATTATCCACCTGGTAAGACAAACACAATGGTTACACTAACATTGACTAAAGCCCTACTTTGTCATCTACCTATCAAAACCTGTACCACTATCCTATAGCTTCCTCAAGACCATATGACTTGGCTTTCCATCTCATGTATCCATTCTCTCTATTCTTTAACCAAGGTATCCATTCATCTCTTAGTGCTTTCATACCAGCTGGCAACCCTACCAAATCTCCCATTTGGTTCTGCATCCTGTTCATGCCATACTCCCACTGTTTCCTGGATCCTTCCTACTCTGTAGTAAGCAACGAGTATAAAGAAGAGGAACAACAAATTTGAGGCTTACTTACACTTTCAGTCCTCCCCATGGGTGTTTGAGACTCTTTGATAGCTTGTTGTCCACCCAAAATCTGTTACAATGACCAACCTCAGTCACCACACAATCTGCATCTGACTGACATCAGTTCCCATGCGACTGTCCTTTCTACCGATGCTAGTTTTTTGATCGACATCGGTCTTACCTAGTTACCGATGTCGATTATCTGACTGACATCGGCAGCCACCCTGCCTGACACTACCAGCTCTGGTCTGCACATGACCGACATCGGCACCTGTCTGTTCGATGTCGGTTCCCCTTGACCGACACTTGTAACTATGTTCGCCTATGAGTGATGAATTTTTACCAGTGAGCTCTCCATGGATCAAAACCCTATCCAAACCGCCCTGCTCAGAGTTACTCAGTCCCATCCACTGATCTCTGTCCATCATATCCTCTAGAAACACCAAGGCTTTCCAGTTCTTAAGTTTGTCAAAGACATCTGACTTCCTCTTAAGAACATGCATCTCCTTCTTGCTCATGTGACCAAGCCTACAAAGCCATGTCTTTACAACAGAAGAAGAATCAGTAATATAAGCAAGTAGATAAAGAGTACCTACTTTCTTACCACATGCTAATTCAAGTGTATCCATTGTGAGAGTTCTTGTGCATCTCTCATCACCCAACTTTCCTAAAACAATTAGCCACATCTTCAGAACTGGGACCTGCATGACATCCTTCAACACCCATGTGTTGGCCACCTTCAATTTCAACAACACTTCCCATTTGCCAACAATATGACAAGGCTCACCAACCCCTCTACTTGGGGCTGCATGGAAAGAGGCAACAAAATCTATAGAACAAGATTCTACTTTATCCAAGAAATATCCCAGAGCATCCTGTGCAACAACACCTGCAACATCTACTTCTTCAGTTCCTTCATGCTGATCTGTTACCAACCAATAATATTTCTTTACCTACTCTTTCTTTCCATAAGACCGTAATTGACCATTCATGCTTTTTAATTCTTCCATTCTTAGTTTACTTTCTTCTGCCATTGCTATACTCCCACTCAATCAAAAACCCCTGAGAGTGACCTGTAACCAAACACAAACCTGCTCCCTACAACCTTAGCTCTGATACCAACTGTTAGGACCCCACGAAAGCACCATTGATTACCAAATACAAGCAACTAAATATGCGTAATTAGCCAAAAGTAACAAGTAACTAGAAATCAAAAACAACACAGAATATGAGAGACAATACACAACTTGTATTAATACTCATCCAGAAAAGAATATAATAAAGAAGATGCCACTTCTTCACACCTCTTAGAGGCTTCCCACACCTCAAGTGTACAGTAATTTTTTCCTCAAAGCTCTCTCTCTTATGGTCCCAACACACAACTCAAACACAGAGTTGGTGTTCACCTCCAACCAGTTAGTATCCACTACTGCCAGTACCCAAGTGCTCCATGCACTCCACAAGTGCTCCATGCACTCCAAGTACACAATCATACTTCAAGTAGATCTCCCCTAAACTTGCAACAACCTGTAATGCAACTGATCTTACTTTGGAAGGAACTACCTTGCCTTCCTCTTTGCTCTCTAACTGAGTACACACCATACTCCAAGTAGATCCCACCTGATCTTGCTCCCTGTTGTGTTGTTGTCCTCCCTGATCTTGCACACCTGCAAATCAATCTGGTTCTACACACCTACAAACTTGGATCCTGCACACACATACACCTGCACATCAATGATCTTACTTACCATGTAGATATCCAAATATGGCTTGGCACACCTATTGACCAAGATCCTACATACATGAAGAACCCTTCTGATTCTCCAAACCAGTACCCACACTTGGCATTGTGGCACTAGGAGGAACACACCATGCTCTCTTCAATCTAAAGGAGCTTATTTTGCTCTCTTACTCTCTAGCCCAAATTATAATATAGCCCATGAGTCTATTATATAGATCTCATGCAAACAATAATTAGACATCTAATTACAATAATTAGATCTGCAGCTTCAAGTCTAAAATTGGCTCTTAACATGCAAACACTCGATTCGTTAACAAATTGTTCATGCAACTGACAGTTCTGAAAGTGCATAGGTGACTAACATCAGTCCCTGTCTGCTTGGAGATGACCGACATTGGCCGAATACTGTTGATGTCAGTTGCCTTCTTGTCTACCCCTGACCGACGTTAGTTGGCCTGACTGATGCCGGCGACTGTGACACTCAGCACCCTCCTTCCCTGTTTGCATTAGTGAAGCTTTTAGCTCCACAACCTAACAATACAAGGACATGTTCAAATGTCCACATACACAAAAAACAAGCAATTTGGCTTAGAGCAAAATGGAAGGACATATTTAAATGTTTGCATACATAATAAAGAAGGCACACACAAGGACATTGGCACATGTCCAAAACATACATATAATGAAAAGAAGTGGTGTAGAAACATAGATTAATGGCATATTCAAATTCCCTTGAATAGAATAAGCATAGATACATAATCAAGTCTAAACTAGGAAAGATAGAAATGAAAGTATGCATGAACATGTAGTACAAATTTGGATAAGAGAAAAGATGTACATAAGTTGATTCTAAAGTATTCATAGTTGAAAAAATATCTGAGTATGTGTAGGATGATCAATATCAAGATATAACAATGCTAAATTTATGATGTAGTGTTTATAAAAATGTAACTTAGCAATAAAAACTATGTATAGGATTCCTTTAAATGGGTGAATATATCAAATGAGGAACCCATATATCTATGTATATGTCCCTAGCGGGTAAATAGTAGAAGATCTAGATCTATGTAATGGAGCAAATTCTTGTATCAATCTAAAATCACTTGACAAGAATAAGTGAAGCATGTATGTATGATAAAAATTGACTATACTAAGATAACTATCATATATAGTACTTGACAAGTATAAAAAGTGTAAACATGGTAATGCATGCAATCTATAAATTGTAATTTATGATAAACATTTGAATGCTATCATGTTTTGGCATATTATATTGTTTTTGTATTTTTTAAATATAATCTATTTACAAGTAACATGAAAATGAAACTATTTACAATGATCAAGAGTGAATGAGACTTTGTACAAGAAGGGAAGAACATACTAACCAATGATTTTGATGGAAGACTCACTATCAATGTGGCATGTGTCAAATAAAAGAATAGTAATCATATGTGTTTTATGAAAAGGTAACTAAGTTCCTAAAACCCATTGTATTGAGTGATCTATAGTTGGCACTGACTATGAAGTGGTGTTAGGAATCTGTAAATCTGAATAGGATATCCTATAAACTATATGGGTCTTAAGGACCAATCTGGTAGAAGATGTTATAATCGGCATGGGTACCCTATGTTGAGGACCTTAGGACTTAATAAAAATTATCTAAAAAATAAATGGGTAGAGGGAGGCCATCTATAATATGTAACACATATCTAGCATGGGTTTTTCTCTAATAAGGTACTATGTGGGTGAGTATGCATATGTGGTAGCACTGTAGGAGTAGGCCTCACCTAAATTAGTGGCCCAACTAAAGTATGTGGTGTAATGATGGAAACTATACTCAAAACTATAACTGGGAGTTTCATTCTTATTGGTACTATAATATGATGCACACCAATGATATTATGTATAGGGTGTGCATCATATGCATTAGTGTGATAAGATTTTGATGGTGGATGTGCTTGATAAGTATAGTGAACACCTAAAGTGCCACTTGTCTAATTAGCTGTAAAATGGATCCAAAAATATTTTCAATGCTTAGTTTATGTTTATTTAAATTTAGGTGCCTCTATGGGTGTGCCCACATCAATAATGTTGGCCTCTATCAAATCTTGTATCTTATGTTTTAAGATGAAGTATTTCTTTGTAGTGTAGCTTGGTGCCTTACAATACTCATAAAATGCATTAGAAACACAGTTATTTGGAAGAGGTCATGTTGTATCAACCTTATTTATGGGAGGGAGAGATATGACATTGAATTTTAGGATCTAATGTAAAACACGTGTCGGTGATTCTGGAAGATTGGTGAAAACTCTCTATGGAGTAGATGATAAAACCAAACATGGAGGTGGCTCTGAAGTTGCATTGATTGTGTCCTTTGGATAAATATTGTTTTTAGTGGCCCTTAATTTATATGGAGGCTTATTATAACTCTTAGTAGTTGATTCTGATCCACGTTTATATTTTAAATTTCCAATAGAGAGAATCTTGACTTCCCTTTATTTCACTGTGTGGCATAAATCTATGAATGTTGGAAATTTCTTGAACAAGATAGCTTCATGTAATGTTGGTAGTAAACTCTATTTGAATATGTCTTGAAGATCTCTATCTACCATGGGGATAGTTATATTTTCTAATATAGTTTTATATTACAAGACATATTCTACAATAGGCTCATTAGATTTTTTCTTCAGTTATGCTACTTGAGCATATGAGATATTATCATTAATGTCAATTGAAAAGTGTGATAAAAACATATCTACCAATGGATTGAATGCATTGATAGACTTGTTTGGAAGATCATAGAACCACTATAAGGCATAGTCTTTTAGACTATGTAGGAATAACTTGGTAAGGAGCTAATCATTGGAGACTTAGTCCAAACATGTTGTGTGGAAAATTAATATGGTGCTCTAGGTCACCCTTACCATGATACAAAGTAAGCTTAGGTACCACAAATCAAAATGGAAAAGGAGTTTCCACCATGTGATGTGCCAAAGGTTTATGTAAAAGAATATGAGAATCCAAGGCATATGATGTCTGAGTAAAACCTTTCTCAATATGTAACACCTTATATTATAAATATTGAATCTAATGCATAAGGGATTGTATACTTGGAGAGGAGGAACTAGCCATAGGAGGTGTTACCATTATTTAAGGTTATCGAGTTAAAATAGGTTATTTTACAAACTAAATTGCCCCTAAAGTAGGTGTAACCAAATTATTATGTAGGGGACTAGAAGATTGACCATTATTTGATTTATTCTTTATTTCCATTATGGTTTTTAGAATCTATGCATGATTATGGGGTTGTTCCCAAAGTCTATCTCTAAAACTATTTAAAATATCATCCTTATTAGCAATAAGATTTTAATTTTTAAGTTTGAGGAGAGTGTCTTGATTCCATCTTGTGTATTATTTTGATCTTGACTTTATTGATAATCTTGTACTTTATGATTTGGATATGAAAGAGTGTTAGGTAAAACTTTGTTAGGTGTAGATGCATATACATGATGAATACTAGAATATTCTGAGGACTTTATACATGTAATTTGATTTGCCAATAATGTGACATTTTCATTGAATAACTATTTTTTATTTTTTATTTTTGATATTATCTTACTCATACTAATAATTTGATCCCTAAGAGTCTCATAAGTGCAAACCCTGGTTGATTTTGATTAAACATGTAGACACATACCCTGTAGGGGAGATGTAGATGCATGGACAGACTGAGCATGGGAATTAGTAAAAATAGTATAGGTTGTGTCATCTCATGGAGTAATGATACTATGAAACTAGTTAGAGGGAAAATAACTATCACCCTCATGGAGATAAGGAGGAGAAGGAGATTCTTTCGTATGCATAGGATATGACATTGAAACTTGAAACCTGGTTGTTAGTTTATTTAATAAAGTTTCTTAATTAAATTCAACATAAGAGAATAATAACATGATAGATATAGAATGAAATATGACATAGATTTTAATTGATATAAATCATCATGTACATATATGTTTGTGTCATCTTGAAATTCATACCAAATGAAAATAAATAAGCATACAAAAGAAGCTAGAAAACTTTTTTTTTTAAATGATAAACTTCATTTGTCATTATTATCATGACTATATGAAATACAAATCATAAAATATAGGGATTTGAAATATGAGTGTGGGTCTTAGAAGTCTAAAAACATAAACTCTGGTTATTTAAGGTTAGGGTTTTTGTAATATTCAAAATAATTCAGGTTCACCAAAAGTTTTAATTTTATAGGGTTATGGAGTTTAATCCCCAAGTTGTTAAAGGGGCTAAGTATAGTAAATTAGGGTAGAAATATGCAATAAATAAAACCATTAATTTGTAACAGAATTGACTTAGTTTAACCTTTATAAAAATACCAATAAATAATGGAAACAAGTACTTTGTTGGAAAATGACTAAAATGGGATATCTAGAGGCTAAAAATTAAGATAGAGGTTTATCTAAGTATTATGGATAGGATCTAAGTGTCAAAAACCTTCCTAGATAATAGTACCCTAATTGGATAGAAGTTCCATGTGGTACTAGTGTCTCTATTTTGGAGGTAGTTTCCTATGTGTAAAACTATTTTGAGCTTCTAGGTACACATGTGTCTAGGTTTTCCAAGCATGTTCATTCATACATGAATTCTAGATCTCTATAGATGACTTGTTATGACTGATTCTATGTGAAAACCCTAAACCTCCATGTTCCTTAGGCATCCATTTGACACAATTAGTAAAGATTATTTGTTAGTGGGGTAGAGTGGACATCCTCAACACCCCACTATGATGAGAGTTGCCTACATACCAATACTCCAAATAAGGATCAAGCTTAATGTAGTTCTCCCCACTTAATTGTTAGTGCAAGTGTAAGTGAAACTAGTATGAATGTTGGTTGGAGTACTTTTGATGTGCTTTAGACTAGAAACCTAAGTAATATGAGCTTAGAAATGTTGTAAATGGTTATATATAGAATTAGGGCAAACTAAGGATTGATAACATTGATTGTGCACAAATTGTTCTGAGTTTGTTTGTGTAATTTACATTTGATTTCCATCTAGTGGATAAAAGGATAAAATTTGTCTATATATACTATTATAGTGCTTGTGAAGGTATTAAAATAGGTATAGGATAACCCTATGGGGTTAATCATTTTAAAATATATCCATTGGTAGAAAAAGGAGGGAAAATGATGTTAGAGGTGAAATAACTAAGAGGGGGGTCAATCAATGAGATCAAATAATCCAACTTTAATTTTGATCTTTAAAAACACTTAACCAGTTACCACAAGCATTCATGAAGCATACACATCATTCATAGAAAAGAGCAAGAGAGAGAATACAAGATCAATCACATAACACATTAGATATGTGGGAAACCATCTTAGGGGAGAAAACCCATTGTAACCTAAAATTGGAATATTTTCCTATAATAACAAGAACCAATTTAGACTAGCTACAATTGATTAAGGAACTACAATTACTATTTAGTGAGACTACAATCCCACAAGGTGATTTAACAATTGTTTAGTTAAATTGCAATAACAACTAGACTTTTAGCAAGTTTCACCTTGCAAGAAGGCTAAAACCACCTTAGATCCTAAGCTACCAAAACAACACCTATAAACACATCCACCTTTGAATTCATGTCTATAACACTTGGTATGGACCTTTGCTTTTCACTCTTCACCTTCACTCACACTTAATCTATAAGAACACTATTCTACCAATAATATTATGAACTATAGGTCATAAAAATAATCCTCAATATAATCTAATCTTAAACTCATCCTTAGGGAACTCTACCCTTCATTTTCTCCAAAAATCACACACACAATCCTCTTTCCAATCTCTCCCTCTAGTCTCTCATTCAAGTCTAGAAACCAACACATTTAGTTTCACTATTTATAGATCAATCATGATCATCACCATATTGGTCGGTCATTAGGCATGCCTTAAGACTTAAGTCAAATATCTAATTGAGACATAGATAAATATAATCTTCATATGTTAGACATATCATCTATATGTCACCCTTAAGTAGCTATACCTTTTGATAAGGCCCTTGTAGCTCTTATAGGTCTCATGGAGACCTATTCATCCATTTAACACTTCATCAATTAAAAAAAACATAAGATCACTTTAAAATACATTATTCCACTCCTTATGTCCACTTTGACATTCTCAAATGATCATAGTCATCTTTGCTTACCTCTACATATGCTCAAACAACTCAAACACTGACCTGGTGTATAGGAACATTATGAATGAAAACATAATCAAACTTTCAATTATTATTCATACTTGACATATATTGATCACACCTCCAAAACCACACAAGCATCATTATGGAGTTAAATCACTCCCTATTATCCAATTCATGAAGAGATATCAAAATAACATCAAAACAAGCTCAAGAAATATTCTTAGGTCACTCACAGTCCATGCATGAACACATAGTCAATTTTGAACCTTAATTTATTCGACTATACACACTTCCATATCTTCAAATTAGGTTCATTAGATGTGTCATGGAGTCTTCTTCATCTTTTCTTTTTTCATCATGAGCAAATTCATTTACTATCAAAAGATCTGTATAAATTACTAAACACTAGTTTTTCCCTTAGTAAATTCAAATATTCAAATGGTAACAGTCACAGTTAAACCTTAGACATTTTTATATCATCTCATGTAATCATTTATTAGATAAAATATGCATCATTGATCTCTTTCAAAATTTAACACATAGGCACCAATGCTCAAGTGTTAAACCTCTATCATTTCAACCTCATGTCATGCACTCTTGCAATCTTGACTCAACATGCACCATTGATCTCTACAGATCAGCCTAGTCCTTACCTTGTAGTGCTCACCATTCAATCTTGATCAAAATCTCCATGATCATAACATTTGTCACCCTTATGTGCCTTTTGATTACTTTACTGAGAGTCCATATGCACCATTGAATTCTATCAGTACAAACACCCACTCACCACTGATATTTTGAAGAAACTCAATCTTTATCTCTACTCATCATTAAACTTTGAACACTTGTCCTCATCTCACTGTTTCCTGACATCTTGGAAAACACATGCTCCATTGATCTTCTATAATATGCTTCATATTTATCTTTGATAATTAGTTATCACATTAACCCATTTGACTCTATGTACACCATTGGATCTATAAGTATGAACTCCCATGAACTGTTGGATCTCCACTAGGTCCAGATCATTAACATCATGCAAATTCACTAAGTATGGGGACCGACTATAATATGCTTGGAAAGTCTACTTTGAATAGATATATATTTTTCTTTGATCAATCTCATGACCTCACATTTTCACCATATGAACATCTTTATATGGGAATCCAACCATGTCAAAAACTACTCCTAAAACCTTCACATGTATAAGATATAACACCATTAATATTCTCACTTAAATTTTTCTACCATAGATCCAACTATGTCAAGACCTACCTATAAGGACAACTTTGCCCATGCATATATTTTGATGGCTTCATCGCATCATCTAAAATTTAGCAAAAATAAATTAGGCTCAAACCTAAACAAACCCATATGATCATCTCCTCCTGAAATATCCACACATATGAGATATGATACCATAAAAATGATTACTTAACTCTTCTTGCCACATTGCAAATTTGGATAGGCATGGAAAAACACTATCAAAAATCTTTGAAGCCCAAATTTGCACTTGCACATATTTTATCACATTTAGTCGCATGAATTAAGAATTAGCACATAAAAACTAGACACAAAAATAAATAAACCCATATGATCATTTTATCCTAATGTCTCCACATACTCAGATCTACTTGAACCCTTTACAAATTTGGCTAAGTATGGGAACATAGTGAATTATATCTAAGTAGATAACTTTGCATCCTCATATCTTTGAATGTGCTTCATCGCATGACTTGAGATCTAGTGCATAAAAATTAGGGATTAATTTGATCACAACCATATGACGAACTGCCCTTGACTCATTCCCATATGGCAATGGTGACATCATCAAACTGCCTACTCAAATTTTCTATCACTAGACCCAAAATGTCCAGATGACGACAATGATTAACCAAATGAAATCCACTCATTCACACAAGCACTCAAAACTTAGAAAACATCTTAGGGACATTTTTCACATGCTCAATATTCCATACTCATCCTTGAACATATATAACCATGCAAAAATAGAAGATCAACCAAGCCAACTACAAACACACTAGGATAAGTATATTATACACTTTATCATTGTCACTTTGGCTATCAAAGCACTTCATCCACTCACCATAACATATCCATGACATCATTGACAATACTCCAACAATATCCCCTTTTATTATTTATGTCAACAACCATCATATATATCAACATACATCTCACCTTATCTCTCTTCAAGCACTCACACAATAGGAACTTTCTTCCCCTTTGACACAATGAAAAAGTGGGCACCAACTAATCTTGAGGACCTAAAAATACCATAAATAGGAAAGGACCATATTATAAAGATGATATAAACTCCCCCTTACCTTGATCTTACCTCTTCTTGCCTTGACAACTTCCTCTTACTCCAATCCAACACTCTCTTTAACTAAGCACTACAACCAATGAATAAAGAACACACAAAAATCTTCAATGTGTCATGAACATACCTTCAAACATCAAAAACACCTGAATCACATCATAAAGAAATGAACAGGCCCTCTTGAACACCAAACACTTTTGACATTGCATCAAACATCATTATGCCATCTAGATATACCCATTCTGACCATGCATAATAGCTCCTTCACAAACCTTTAGAACAAGCTCATAAACTTGTTGATCCCCTTTAACCAAACACCTTTGATTGGAAATATCATCTTGAGCACACAAAATTGCTTCTCCATAAAGAAATATGTCTCCTTATAATCATAGGCAGAGGCACCCTACTTCATAATGTCTTAGAATAATGTGAAATTAGGAGTTGCCCACAACTCCTCATATTCCTTCTCCTTCTTGGTCATCTGATACTTGTAGTTCTTCTTCTTCCTGGGCTTAAGATAAGCAACATGCTCACCCACTACAACATTCTCCTTTTCTTCTAGAATTGCATTGATAATACATGGAGACAACAAGGATTCATGACATACCTTTTCATCTAAAGAAACCACCTTATAGTTTGGAACCTCATTAGTAGGCATAGACAATTGATTTTCTTTGCATGAAACATGCTTAACAATAGTAGGATGTTCACTTGGATCTATACATAACTTAGTACTAGCTTCAACCAACACCTTGGTATTATCTTTGAGCTTGGTCTCTTAATTCACAACATGAGTAGACAATGAGAGCCCTTGGAACTCTTTAATGTTTGAAGCATTCTCCACCATAGAAAATAGATTACTTGGACCTACAGTCTCAACATGACTCACACTTTTAACCTTTATCTTACATGTGTTAACATACCTTCTTTTTTACACTCTAGGAGCTTGATTAAACCTATTATGAACTATAGACCTTTGCTTTCAGAACCTAGCAATATGACCTCTCTATTCACAATTATAGCACACCATACCCCTTGATGGAAACATAGTTTTTCTTATCATTTTTAGACAAAAATTTATAATATATACTTTCTCATGACAAACAAAACAACCTCCCCTTTTTGAAGAGAACTCACCTTATCTAATCTTATGTAGATAATGGTTTACAAAGTGTCCCACATCAAGAAAGTTAAAGTACTTAATTTTCATCACTCCTTTTGACTGATGACACCCATCATAGTCCCATGCAAACTCATTTTTAACAGGTCTCTTGCATTCTCTAGATTTATGCCCAAATTGATTACATGTGAAATAGTAACCATTGAGTCTTAAATACCTCATGGAATTTGGTTGTCTAATCTAATTTGTCTTCATTATGCCAACACCTTTAATCTTTATTTGATGATTTTTATTCAAAGTACAATTGTCCTTGTTCACATTAGTCTTCATCTTCTCTTGAGTTAAATTATTTTATTCTTCTTCATATCCAAGACCAGTTCTATCACTAGCAGAATATTATCTAGACCACATGAGCTCTTTTCAAATATCACAAATTTATTCACCTTACTTCATATTTATCTAACTCATATTTTAAAGATAGAATATCAAAAGCATACCTTGAGCATTCTTCTTCTTTGGATCTTAGACTTCAAGACTTAGATTCTAACTTAGAATTAAGAAATATGATAGCACCTTCATGCTCCTTAGAGTCTTCAACCAATCTTGCCTCAAACACATTGAATTGCTCCTCATAGTATTCAAGATTTGATTTCATCTTCTTATTTATCTTATTCTCAATATTCAATTCTTCAAAATCATTCATCAGAACAATCTCATAGTCCACCTCATCTTCAACATCATCTAAATCACTCCAAGTAAACACCTTCTTATATGAGTAGCTTCCTTTCCCAGCCATGAACAAAGCTTCATCCTCAATAGGACCATCATCTTCATGATCATATTTTGAGTCACTGTCCTCACTCTCATTTGATGAGATGAAATCTTATTTAGTGCAGAGACTCTTCTTGTTCTTGAATGGCTTCTTGTTGTTATACTTTCTAAATCCTTTCTTCTTATATGTCTTCTTTTTCTAATATTGGCATTTGCCATTCTATTCATCATTATTCTTCTCATGATTATGAGGGAACTTCTAAGCAAAATGTCTTATCTCTCCATAATTGAAACATTTGAAGGGTAGTTTACCATTATACTTTTCTAAGCCTATGTTCAATGTCTTAGTAATCAAAGCAATCAATTTATCCTCATCAATATCATATATGTCATCCTCTTTGGATTTATTACCCTTAAACTCCTTCTTAGGATCCATCTCTATCTTGAATTTTGCTTCCTTATTTTGTGGTATATCATCATTTACTCTCATATCATATGTAATAAGGATGTCATGCAATTGATCCATCTTCAACTAAGTAAGATCATGACTCTCTTCTATATAATATACTTTTTGATAAAAATTAAGAGATAGAGACCTTAATACCTTTGTACTATAGTATCCTCTTCAAGATTCTCTCCAAGACCTCTGATGATGTTCACAATCTCATCAACTCTCTGTAGAAAGAATACCAAAGAATCTTCTTCCTTTATCTTGAGACTTTCAAATTGCCTTATATGAGTCTAAAACATAGCAAGATTGACCTTTGAATCTCATTTAAAAATGATCTACATTTCTTCCCATATCTCTTTATCATATTTAAAATGGAATACCTTGGTGTATTCAGTCTTTGAAAGACCACAAGAGATAACATTCATCACCTTTGATTTATTCTCAAACAACTTCTTGTCTATAGCACTAGATGGAAGAGTAATAGGAACAACATAAAAATCCATAATATATTGACATACATCAAACCCTAAGAACATAATTTATGTCCTTATCCTTCCACTCCAAAAAGCATAATTGGATCCATTAAATGTTAGTGCTTGCTTAGTAGATAAACCTCCTTGATGACTATCCTTATTATGCATTGGAGCACATTCAAGTTATTAAGATTTTACCAAAGGACTAGCTTTGATACCAATTTTTAGAGGTAAAATCACTAAGGGAGAGTGAATCAGTGAGCCCAAATAATCCAACTTCAATTATGATCATTACAAACACTTAAACAATTACCACAAGCATTCATGAAACATACACATCATTCATAGAAAAGAGTAAGAGGGAAAATTCAAGATCAATCACACAACACATGACATATGTGGGAAACTCTATTGGTGGAAAAAACCCACTAGAACCTGTAATTGGACTACTTTCCTATAATAACAAGAACCAATTTAGACCAACTGCAACTGATCAAAGAATTACAATCCATATTTAGTGAAACTAAAATCATACAAGGTGCTTCAATACCTATCTAGCTGAGCTATAACAACAACAAGAATTTTATCAAGTTTCACCTTTCAAGGAGGTTGTAACCACCTTATATGCTAACCTACCATAATATCACCTATGAACACATCCACTTTTAAACTGATGTCTTCAACACCTAATGATGGAATTCTACTTATCACTCTTCACCTTTACTCATACCCAATCTACAAGAGAATTATTGTGCCAATAGAATTATGGCCCACAAGTCATACAAATAGTCATCAATATATTCTACTATTAAACTCATCCTCATGGCACTCTACCCCTCCTATCCACAAATCACACACACAAGCCTTTATCCAATCTTTCCCTCTAGTCTCTCATTCAAGTCTAGAAACCAACACATTTGGTTTCACTATTTATATAAATATCATGATCATCACCATATGTGTCAACCATTAGGCATGCCTTGACCCTTAAGGAAACTATCTCATAGAGACATAACTCAATACAATCTTCATAGGTCAGTCATAACATCTATGGGTCACCCTTACGTAGATACACCTTTTAATAATGAACTTATAGATCTTCATCGATAAAACAAGAACACAAGACCAATTTCAAATACATTATTCCACTCCTTATGTCCCCTTTGACATTATCAAATGATCACAGTCATCTTTTCTCACCTTTGGTATCCTCAAACAACTAAAACATTGACCTAGTATACAAGAACAATATGAATGAAAACATAGTTAACTTATAAAGCATTGTTCATACTCAAAATAGATTGATCAAACCTCAAAAAATGATAAATATCATCCTTATGGAGTATACAACAATCCCTAATAGCTAATTCATCAAGAGATATCAAAAAAAAGCTTGAACAATCTTCTTGGGTGACTCATAGTCCATGCATGAACATATAGTTAAGTTTGAACCTTAATATTTTTGATTTTACACACTTATAGGTCTTCAAATTAGGATCATTAGATGTGTTATGGACTCTTATTCATATTTTATTTTTACATCATGAGCAAATTCATCTTCTATCAAAAGATATGGATAAATTATTGAACACTAGTCTTTCCCTTATATAATTCAAATATTCAAATGGTAACGGTCATCGTTAAACCTTGGAAACTTTTCAATCATCTCATGTCCTCACTACTTGGATCAAATATAAACCATCGATCTCTTATGAAATTTAAAACCTAGGTGCCAATACTCAAGTGTTAAACCTATATCATTTTGACCTCATCTCGTACACTCTTGCAATCTTGACTCAATGTACACCATCAATATTTACACATTATCCTGGTCCTTGCCTTGTAGTGCTCACCATTCGATCTTGCTCAGAATTCCCATGATCATAACACTTGGAAACCTCACATGCCTTTTGATCACTTTAATGATAGTCCATGCTTACCATTGATTTCTATCAATATGAACACCTGCTCACCATTGATATTCTAAAGAAGCTCGATCTTTATCTCTACTCATCATTAAAATTTATACACTTGTCCTCATCTTGTTGCTTCTTAACATCTTGGAATAGACACACTCTATTGATCTTATGTAAGATGTTTGATATTTATCTTTGCTAAACATCTATAACATTGACTTATTTGACTCTATGCACATTATTAGATATGGAAGTATGAACTCTCATGAACCATTGGATCTACACTAGGTCCAGATCATTAACATCATGCAAATTTACTATGGGGACCAACTGTAATATGCCTAGAAATCCTACTTTGCATAGATATATCTTTTACTTAAATCGATATCATGACCTTGCATTTGCACCATATGAACATCTTTCATAGGGGAATCCAACCATGTCACAAACTGCTCCTAAAACCTTCATGTGTGAAAGAAATAACAACATTAATATTCACACTTATATTTTTATACCACAGATCCAACTGTGTCAAAACCTGCCTAAAAGACCAATTTTTCTCATGCATATATTTTGACGTGCTTCATTGCATGTTTTAAATTTTAGTACAAATAAACTAGGATCAAAACTGAACAAACCCACATGATCAATTCCTCCTAAAATGTCCACACATATGAGATATGCTACCATCAAAATTATTACTTGGCTCTTCATGCCATATTGAAAATTTAGCTAGGTATGGGAAAACACTATCAAAAATCTTGGGATCCCAACTTTGAACTTGCATATCTTTTATCATGCTTAGTCGTATGATCTAAGAATTAATGCATAGAAACTAGGCATAAAATGAACAAACCCATATGATCATTTTATCCTAACACCTCTACTCATGTGAATTATGACATCATCAACATTCTTATTTATCTCTTCTTGAACCCTTTGTGAATTTAGCCAAGTATGGGAACATAGTGAATTTTGTCTGAGTAGCGAACTTGGTATCCTTATATATTAAACCACGCTTCATCGCATGACTTGAGATCTAGTGCAAAAAAAAATAGTGACTAATGTGTTCACAACCATATGACCAACTCCCATTAACTCATTTCCATGTGGCAATGGTGATGTCATCAAATTGCCTACTCAAAATTTCCACCACTAGACCCAAAATGTATATATGACAACAATGATCAACTAGATGAAATCCACTCATGCACATAGGCACTCAAATATTAAAAAATATCTTAAGGACCTTTTTCACATGCTCAATATTCCATACTCATCCCTGAAAATCTCTAACCATGTCAAAATAGAAGATCAACCAAGCCAACTACAAGCACACTAGGATAAGCACATTTCACACTTTGTCATTATCACTTAGGCTATCAAAGCACTTCATCCACACACTAGAACATATCCATAACATTACCATGACATCATTGACAATACTCCAATAAATGATAATAACACCAAAATTAGGACATTAGTGCCATAGGAAACTACTATCCTTATTATGGTACTAGTGTCCATGTGGCAGAAGCTGAGTCACTAAGGGCTAGGATGTCAAAGTGAGGATTTAGAACTACTTTAGGGATATTTAGGGATGCCTATGGGCCACATGAAGGTTGCATAAGTGTCTAAATATGATCTAAGATAGGTTTAGGGCTAAGATAGGTATGCATGGTCTCAAGTAACACTCTTAACACTCAAGTGTCATTTTTAGGTGATTATAGAAGCTCTTCAAGTTGATGATATTTTGACATTTGGATGAAGATTGATGGCTCAAGGATATATCTGAAAATAAAACAAAGAAAACTTAGACTCAAGAAATAATTAATAGGTTAGTCAAAAACCAAAATACATATAATCATGACTAATTAGATGTGAACAAAGCATGCAATGACTCAGACAAAATTGAGTCACTTAAAAAACTAGTTTCGAATCAAAACAAAAAAAATTATAAGTAAGACCAAAATGAAAATAAACCCTAATTTTAATTAATATTTAAAGAAAATAAGCATCAATTTGAATGAAATAAAATGTTTCAACAACTAAATGAACATTTCAAATTATGAAGCATAATACAAATGTTTCTAGGCTAGGCCAAGAGATAATAAAATGATCATGCAAGGTTCAAAATTTCACTTAACATTTAAAATTACATGAAGAATATATCTCGATGATGCATTGAAAAACTAGAATGTGATAAATAAGTCGGGCTCATGAGTTAGAGACTAAATAAAATGAAACTTGGTCTTTAAAATTTGAGTGGAATTCATAAATGAAGTCTTACAAGAATAAAAGAATATGAAAAGAAAACAATTATACTAAAACAATAGGGTCCCCATGTGAAAAATATGAGTATGACACATGTTGGACCCAATAAGCTTCATATCATAGGTATCTCTAAGAGATATTTCAAATGTTATAGTCTCAAAGGTCTCATTTAATATAGGTGTAGGTATTAGAACAATCATTATTTCATTACAGTCAAAGCAAACATGTCCAAAGTCAAGGGACATGACTGACATGTGTTATTATTCAAGGAGTGGAACCCTGTTTAGATACATAAAAAAGCTTAGTTCCTAAATCTAAGATGTTATGGTCCCATTTTATTTTTTCCTCATTTTCAAACACTTTCTATAATCAACCAGAAGTCCAAATCTAAGATAAGTTATATTCATCTTAGTGTTTCCCAAAAATACCATTTTACTATATTTTAAAAAAGTTGTAGTTAAAATTATCACTAAATTGGATATCTTTAACATTCTAATTTATTTAACATTTTTATGATTATTAGGTTCACATAATAACAAATAAGGTAAAACACTAGTGCCAAAATTGAAACTATGGATTTTAAGTGGATAAATAATTACAAATTTTGTGAACATAGTAAGTGATTGATATCATATAAAGTAATAGTTTACAAGTAGGTGTAGTGACTAATGCCACAATAGTGAGGCATTACCTACAAAAATGAACCTGGTAGAAGAAGACACCTTCATCTAATGTAGGCAACCAAAAGTTGTCAAACCCATCTAAGTGGAACCAGACATCTAGTTTATTAATATGAGAAGCTATTGGTCAATTTCTAGTTTTTTTAGTCACTTGCATTCAGTCTTAGACCTACATAGACCTAGAAATAAGCTAAGTATCTTAATCCCTTATGTCATTTTTATTTGTAGTAAATTGAAATAGTTTAGTCATACTAAATTGTCACATTCATATTTGTGTAGAATTACCATATATTGTAAAATATAGATATTTAAAAGATTTAGGCTTGTTGAGGTTTATTAATATAAAATAAGATAAAATAATCCCAACAAATATCATTTCATCAATGATAATGTATTGAAATTCCTTTAGTTCCTCTTGGAAATTTGACAATAATTTTCATTTAAGAGGATTCACTTCCTTAATAAGAATTGTAAGCCCTTTATTTATAGATGATGCATGTATGTTGAATGCTATTATGTTTGTTGAAGCAAATAATAACATGGGGGAGGTTCTAATAGCCATATAAGAACAAATAATATGTTGAATGCCCTTAATCAAATAGAATTTTATAGTTATTGTAATTGTACTTCCCATGACCCTACTCCTCTTTATGATTACACATCGACTCATGTGCATACTATTGACCCCAGTTATCCTACTTCAAGGAATATGTCACTCACTTGGACCTTTCCTACATCATACTCTCATCCTCTATACATCCTTAGTCCATCTTAGGCCTTTTGTGTGCCAGATAAGCTCTCTAGGCACCTCCCAAGGCCCTTTCGAAGACTTGTTGACCACCCTAAGTAGCCTTTTGACCTAGATCATGACTTAAGGAGGAAACATGTGGCCTAGGCTACATGTTTCCTTCACAAAATCTAAAGTGCAATGTTTGGGCCCAAATGCCTAGTTTTTGGTCTTTTGGTAGATTATAGTTGAGATATATGCTTTTTCCTCATTTATTTGAGCTTCTCTCTTGGTCAGTCTCCTAGATTTCTTGCTCTAATATTTTCACTTGATCATCACACTCAAACCTTGGCTACCTTCTTGAATCTCTCTTGGTTCTTTCTTGGCATAATATTTTTCATTGTGATAGGGGATGCCCTAATATTCTATAACTTATCTTGGTGATTCACATTTCTCTCTATAGTATTCTTGAATCTTGTGGGTTTCTACTTTCTCTCTCAATAATTATGGTACATATCTATTTTCCTCCTTGCATTGGCTCTCTCACATATTGGTAGCTTCTCCTTCACCTCTTCCATAGCTTTTGGATCTTGGTTTGGACTCAGCTTACACACAACTTGATCCTCTTCCTATCTTGATTCCTAGCTTGGATAATCAGTTGGAATAAATTTTTCACATTCCTTTTGATTTTGACGTGAGGGCACTTTTCGTTGCAAATTGAAATTCTTATTTGTTTGCAATATTATACATGCTAGGGTTTGATTTTTTTTAGTGATTTAGCTTGTTAAGGAATTATCTAAAATATTTTTTGAAGTTTATGCATTTGTACATGGTTAGGAATACTTTAATTGCTTGAAATATCCTCCATTACATGTTATAATCTATTTTGGAAACATTTATCATTACATAGTAAGATCTTACATGCTCAAAACAATCTATACAACTCACATAAACATTTTCTCTCTCTTGATAAACTAGAAAATTACATTGTTAGAGGATAATAGTGTTGAAAGCATAAGAGATAGCTCAAACTTAGATTAGGAATTCTCTTGACCCCTTAATTTAAAATGTCTTTATTTCTTAAAATTTCTTTCATTTGGCCTAAAAGTTCCTTTGCTTGTAAGTTTACATATCATTTGTTAGCTCTCTTTATTCAGTATTGTTATTTCTATAATTTGTATGTAATCAATTGTCTAGTCTTAGTTACTTGCTTTACTATGGTTTGATCCACTAGAGATACCTACATCCTTTGTGTTCTTGATCATGTTATCCCCAACCTAGTTTACAAATCTATCTATAGCTTGGTGAAATCCTACAAACCAAATAGCCACTATAGGTATCCTATAACCCATAAAAGCCTTGAGTCTTCTAGCCTCGTAGTGGTTTATTTAAGTACCATGTATACCCCTTACCAAACACTAGTGGTTCCATTAAGATTTTTGGAGCTACATTCTGGCACACCCAGTGGGACCTCACATATGGTCTCATGCTAGTTTTATCCTGTTTAGATCTCTCTTAGCCAACTCCCTTTTGTTAGTTGTTAGGATTTTATTTTAGTTATGTTTTGGCTCTCACCTTGGTTATTTTATCTTCCTTTGGTTTTATGTCATTATCCTTATTGGTTCTTCATCAATTTACCTTTTCTATTATCTCCTATGTTACTCTTGTTTCATTACATCCATGGCTAGCCTCCCACCTTTGGGATGCCAATCCCATTGGATTCAGGGGTTTATCCCTGAGCTCATTCATGATCAAGTCACAGTTGTAATGGAATACCATAGACACCATAGGATCTAAGAGGTCCCCTCAACATAGAATGGTGGTCTATACCTTCTCGAATTCCAAAGTGAACAAGATTAATAAGACTAAAACCAATGGACTTAGTCTCCTTTTCACCAATTTAAGATTCATGCATCTAAGGATGTTTCTTCTTAGACTCATGTCATATCTCATTCACCCCTTTGAGGTCATAATGATCCCTTAGCAAGATTGGGACCTGATGAGCTATGTGTAATCATTGATTATTATTGTAGACACATTCAAGTGAATGAAGTGCATCTTTCTCCCCCTAAGAATTAGTAGCATGGTTCCTTTAGAGATAGATCTCACACCTATTCAATTTTGAGTGCCTCAACCAATTTTCATGTGAGTTACCCACCTCTTTATTGGTAGGATACCCTACAAAAATAACCTCCTCATGTCTATGTTATGCATCATAGTTATTCCAACTCGGCAAGGTATCTCGATCATGAATATTCCTCCCATCCTCCTAGCCCTTCCTTTAAAGTTTTTGATGAGCATGTTGATTTTATTTGATACCTATGAACTAGATATCTATGAGATGCCTATCTAAATAATTAACACCCTCTAATTGACCCTTTTCTAATGGTACACGACCAACATCATGGATACTTAGGTCATCACGACCATTTATATGAGTATGCCACATCATCCCATCATCCCCATGGGGAATGGTACCCTTCTCATGGTCATTCCCCACCTCATGGTAGAGATTATTTTAAACATGAGTGTCTCTCATATCAAGATCTACCTTGACATCATCCTCTTCACAATAATGGTTATGATGATGTCTACGAGCATAGGAAAAATCATTACCATTAGAAGAAACTACTTAGATCTTATTGCTAATCCAATATCAACCATACCTATGAGAATCTCCATTGAAATCCTCTATCCCCTTGGATACATGTTATTCCCCTTCCTTCTCCTATCCCTGAACTACCTAAGTTCAATGGGACTTAGGAATCTAGTCCCACTGATCATATTATGGTATTCATAATGACATGTGTGGATTGAGAATGGGATGAAGGCATGATGTTGAATCTCTTTGCTCATTCTCTACGAGTTGAAGCTCTTCTTTAGTTTTAAAATCTACCTCTAAATTCTCTCTCTAGTTTTCAACTCCTTCTAGATGAAATCCTCCAATACTTTAATATCTCCAAAAATTTTAACCTCACTATCCAATCACTCACCTCCATGATATAAGACAAGGGTGAGTTGAACTTTGATTTTTTGTGTAGGTGGCATTCAACCATGCATACATGCAGAACTAGGGTTTTAAATGATCAGATTTATGACATGTTCATGTGAAAATTGAGGTAAGAAGCTCACCTTGAGGTCCTCAAGCATGAATCCCACCTTGTATGATGAGGTTATTAATGAGTATTTCAATATTGAAGTATTTGAGGTATGTGGGGGCATGTAGCCTGTACCAACCCAAAAGTCATCCTTTTTGCATAATCACAACCATAATATGATTGGTAATGGTGTCACTAATTATCCTCCCAAAAAGAATGAAAATAAGGATAAATATGAGGTAAATGCTTTGAGCAAGAAGCTAGATGAAAAAAATGCTTTTAAATAAAGCATAACAAAATAATGGATGGTGTTCCCTTATAACCCTGCCACGTTTTGTAATTTCCATCAAATGAAGGGGCATGATGATTCTAATTGTGTTGCCCAAAAGTTTAGTGCTCAAGCCTCACCTTTGTATCAAATTTATCCACTTTTAGAACCCAACTACAAATTGAATGTGTTCAAGGATCCTCTACCTAACCAAGACAAGGAGAAAAAGAAGAAATCAAAGGGTAAGGACCCTCATTCACCTTCTTGTTCTTCTACCTCTTTTGAATCCTCTTTTTAGGTTAAATGGAGATGGAAAGACAAGCATGAGATGAGTAAGTCATTACTACTATTTACATAGCCTTTACTAGGCATGACTTCTTTGTCAACACATGATTGGGTCAAGTCACTAACCTCATTAGAGAGACTAGTGGTGTTAGGCCTCGTATCCAACCCAAAAAGGTAAGGAATCCTAAAGTTAGATTTAACTTTCATCATAACATCCCTCCCCAAGATAGACAATGTCCTTACTCTATAATAGAAGATTTATAGGGCATCTTATTTGGGACCTCCCTTCTTCACATTTTCCCTAACCAAAGGGGCCTCATCTTTGATGAACTAGGTCTTTCTTGTTAGGGTATACTATGAGATGATGTTAAAATTTTGATCAAATATGATGCATTCGAGTACCCTCTTCCTCCTAGCCTATCTTTTGACCCCTACCAAATGCTTTGGTTCTTAAAAAGAGGGCTTGATTCCCTCTTTATATTGAGACCTCTATCGATGACTGTCAGGTTAAGAGATACAATGTTGATGAAGGAGCCATGTTAAATATCATGCCCTTGTGTGTGTTTAACAATATTAAGATCAATCCAAAGAAGTTCTTTGATTCTTGCCATAATTGTGTTGGTTTCAACAATTATATAGTTTCACTAGTGGAAAATGTGAAGATCCAAGTCAAGTTTGGCCCCAAGATAGTCAGGATTGAGTTTTGTGTATTAGACTTAGATCTTTCATATAACATGATTCTTAACCATCCTTGAACCACTGCTATATAGGCCATTGCATTGACCAAATTTTTCATGGTTTAGTTTGTGTGTGAAGGTGAGGTTCATACCATGGAGGATAAACTAGATCACTAAGCAATAATCTATAGAAAGATAAAGCACTCAGGTGAGGCTTTGGCTATCTCCTCATGGGGCTCTATGGATTCCCACACCCCCCACTTCTGAGTCTCATTTTTTCAAGGATGAATATTGTAATCAAGGTAAGTATTGATCAATATTCATTCCTTTAGAGTCTAACATGTGGTAGTTGACTCCTTCTACTCTATGATGTCAAACTAATTCTTCTCTACTTGGAAACCTATTTCAAGACATCTCCCTAGATGTTGATCTTCCTCTCACATCATGCTTTTCCCATTGGGGTATAGACTCTCTTAACATGTCCCCCATTGAGACTACTTAAGTAGATGAGTCTGATCTCAAGTGTTATTTCATTTGTGTTATGGCATGCAACCTATTCAAGAAGAGAAAGGCATATCTCAAGCTCATGTGGGCTTGTTATAAGTACCATTATCCCCTTGATTATTTAGGTTTATATATCTCTCTCACTAATGGTCCAACCCTTGATGTTCCTATTGTGAATGTCCTGGTAGTTAAACTTGAGGTGTTATATCAATTTTTCCCTCTTAGGCCTGAGTGTTTCAAGGAAAGTAATGATATGGATGTTGAAGGATCCATAGATGTCAATCTTGGCACTTCATCAAGGCCAAAGATCATCAAGATTAGTGTTAGCCTCACTCTAGAGGAATGGGATGTTTTGTTTACATTCTTATGCAAATTTTTGGATGTATTCACTTGGGAATAAGTCGATATAAAGGGCATGGATCCTGACATCATTGTCCATAACATCATTGTGGATGATGGGACCCAGCCTGTTCACCAAAATAAATGAGCAATGGTGATTAAATTATCCCAATTAGTCAAGGTTAATATTGAAAATCTCCTTCAAGTTGGTTTCATCCAAGCTATTGACTACCCCTGATGGGTTTCCAACATCATTCTTATTCTCAAGAAGAATGGAGTAGTTTGAATTTACATCAATTTTTAAGATATAAATATGGCTTATCCAAAGGATAATTTTCCCACTCCTTTGATCAATAAGATTATAGACTCTACTACTGGATTTGAGATCATGTCCCTCATGGACATTTTCTCTAGGTACAACCAAATCTAGATTACACTTGAAGATCAACACAAGATAACAACCCCATGTGGTACCTTCTATTATGTTGTCATGCCTTTCAATCTGAATAATTCTAGGGATACATATCAATGTGATATGACCCACATTTTTCATGACCTCATCCATAATATTTTTGAGTATTATATCGATGATCTCCTTGGTAAATCCCATAATCAAGATGAGAATGTGTAAGACCTCATGATCATCTTTGAATTTTTTATGAGTACCACATTAGCCTTAACCTCTAGAAGTCCATTTTTGGCATTTCCATTAGAAATATTTTTGGCTTACTCATTTTGAAAAGTGGCATTTATATGGATCCTGAGAAGATAAAGGTGATCCTTGAGATGCCTCCCCTATATAACCTCATTCAATTTTAGTCCTTCTTTGGAAGGATCAACTTCCTTAGACATTTACTTGACGAGTATGCTCATAAATCCATACCCCTCACATGTCTCTTATGAAATAACATGCCATTATTATGGTTTACTAAATTCCAAGTGGATTTTGATGAATTGAAGTGCATGCTTCATAATCTTCCCATCTTTATGGCACCCATTGAGGATGATGAGTTCATATTGTACACGTATGTCATTGATCTTTTCATTCAGCGTATGCTATGTTAAAAGGATTATAATAGTAAAGAAAGAGAATTTTTTACTCATATATCACACGCTAGTTGGCCCTAAGCTCAACTACTCTCTTGTTGAGTGGTAGTTACTCTCTCTCATCTTCACTATGAAGAAGTTAAGACATTACATGTTAGGCCAAATTAGAAATATGATTGTCCAATCCGATACACTTTTTTACTTACTTGGAAAGACACACCTTGCTATTAGGTCTATGAGGTGGATCATGCTTCTTCAAGAGTTCAACCTATGCATTGTTAACCAAAAGTTTACTAAGGGTCTGGTTGTGGCTGAGCAACTCACTTAGTGTTCACTACCCAATCTTAGCAATATAATTGGTTGATGATGTTTTTATTGATGAGATGGTCTACTCAATCTATTAGATTGAGGTATCTAAGTGTGATTTGTATCAAGACATTATCCATTACCTTGATACTCAATTGTATCCCATCGATGCTCCTTCAAAAGAATGCTATCATATCCATAAGATTATCGTTCACTATGTTATCATAGGTGGAATCTTGTTCAAGAGGGGTCTAGATGGTGTGTTGATGCAATGCCTCACCCTTGAAGATACTTATTTCATTTTGGAAAAGTCTTAATGGAGTGTTTATGGTGGCCACCCAAGAGGGAAAGCCACTGATTAATGTATTATCAAGATGGGTTACTACTGGCCAACTCTTGTTAAGGATGCCATCCAATATGCCAAGAAGTGTAAGATGTACTAAGTCATCATGGATGCCATCAATGCCCTTGTAGGAATCTTGAATTCTATTTCAACCCATTATCCCTTCTTATTTTGGGCTCTTAATTTTTTTGATGAGTTTAAACCCACTTCTTCTAATGGCCATCATTGGTTCATCATTACCACTGACTATTTCAAGAAGTAGGTTGAAGCCATGCAAATTAATAGAATGTGTGGGAAGACCATCACAAAGTTTGTCTTGAACCAACTTATTTTTAGGTTAGGGGTCCCCACTATGATTATGGTTGACAATGGCATAAGCTTCCAAATCCCCAAGATTCATAAGCTCATTGAATGTTTCAGGTTCAAGCTTCGATTCTCATCCACATATTACCCCTAGGTAAATGGGCAAGCTGAATATTTAAATAAAACTTTGAAGAAGATTTTTCTCCATACTATTTCCCAATCCAAGCATGAATAGCATCTCATTCTCTATCCTTCCCTTTAATCCTATCATACTAGCTTCTAGATAGCCATGGTGGAAACCCCATACTCACTCATGTATGGGTATGAGGTTGTTCTTCCATTAAAGGTATTAATCCCTTCACTATGGGTTAACATGTTTGGATGTTTCTTTTCTCTAATGAGGAATAATGTACCACTCACCTTATTTATATTGAGTATATATATGAGTGACACATTGATTCCTTTGAGCACAATTGTGCTTATTAATGCCATCAACACCACCAATCAAGAAATTGGTATGTCTGTGCCCATTCAAGGTAGGTGATATGGTCCTCATTTTTGATAAGGAGCAATGTAAGAAGGATGAAAATGTGCACAAATTTTTTGTTCCCTTTGTTATCAATACCTCTCTAGAGAATAGGGCTTATCATCTCTCAACCCTTGAAGGCAATCCCTTATAACACCCAATCAATGGGTTCTACATCAAGACATTTCATGTCTAGGGCCTACATGGCCCTCCAAGAAAGTTGGATATGGTGGTATGGAGAACCTTTCCTCTCTTCTTGCACCACTAACCTCTATGTTTCTTGTATATGTGTGTGCATGTGGGTTATTTATTATTAGTCCCTACTATCTAATCACATGTATATAGTAATCTATATTAGATGAAGCATACACATCACACACAAAATTATATAAACACATGTGCTAATAATGAGAAAAAAATGTTTATATATCATAAAAAATACATGTTTTTCCTCTAGGTACATCATATAGCTTCCTCTAAGCCTGGGCCCATATTCCTAAAAACTATCATGTGCATGGCTATACATACAATATTATCCTAGTCAACCTATGACTAGACTCTATCTATGGTAGTCTTGCCTCTGGTGGAGACCTCGATCTCTACCTCATGACTAGTTGAGACATAGTCTATTCCATGGAAACTAGTTGGTTTACCTTGAGTCAGACACCTCCACTCCTCTAATTTGCTTTCAAGCTAGCTCAACCTATAGCTAATCAATTTTGACCTCTGATTTAGCTATTCATGCCTCAACTTGCACTACAACTATCTCATTCTATATTGTAGCTATCTCATGTTGTGTCATGGCTACCACATGTTGTGTTGACTTTACCTCTAGATTTTGTATCTAATGTTGTGCCCTTACTAGATTGAATGAGAGGCTTGATAACCCACCCACCAAAAGCTAATATGTGGCTCTACCCCTACTATTTGATGTAGTACTTGCTCTATGAGTGGTGTCTCTACCACATCAGGGAATAACTCCCTTAGTAGTAGGTCCACCTAGGGTCTAGTCTAGCTAGGTTGGTCTCCTGCACACACACATAGAGCACATATATTAGTCCACAAATTGGTTCTCACTAAGGATGGGTACAAAGATAAAGTGTTATTAATAAAATACACTTATCTAGTCATTAAAATGGCCTCTATGGCCCTCTAGTAGGTTGTGCTCCTCTTAGTAGTGATGGTCTTCATTATTGTTACCTCTCTCCACCACTTCCCCCTCACTATGTCTTGACTTTCCTACCATGCTCAACCTCAACTAGCTTGGGTTGTGCCTATCTCTCCCATTCCACTAGATTCCTATCTCCATAGATGATGGTGTGGCCCCCTATAGACTTCATAACTCCTCATGTACCACATGGGTATATATCCATTGCAATCCTCTAGCCACACCATGGATCTATATGGATCAAAGACATAGCTACTACCCACTACATATAGATCTAAGGTGGTTCGCATAGGCCCAACCCCTATCAACAAACTACATAGCCCATGTAGTGCCCTCCTCTAGTGAAGGGTATGAATCACTATACCATAGTGTCCTTGGCTATGTCAGTGGGAGCCTTTCATAATCCCAAAACATGATTAAGCTAGGATATGTCAATCCACCTAACCCTATGCATCAAATGTGATCTAATTGTTGGTATAGTCCACATAGAATATACTATCCCCATGTAGATCTCTATCCTCCCTCTATGTGTTAAACAACTTCTACCTAAGATAGTGGTAGTTTCCCCATACTCTAGCTAGTGTAGAGCCTCCCAACCATAGTGCTTTATTATCACTTATCCAAAGTGGTGCTACCCTTGGTGATAGATGTGTGATCTATACTCTATGGTTATTATATTGAGGGTAGGATCCTATTAGATATAGTTTAGTTGTGATTTTATCATGCACTTATGGTAGCTCTATTTCTCTCCCCATAGGCTTTTACCCCATAGATCTGATAGATTTACTCAATGCTCAGGATGACCTCTAGCTCAGGCCCTAACTAAAACATGTCTCTCAAGTACCCATGTGGTCACCAACACATTCACTAGATCCCTAGAGTAAAATAATGAAGGCACATGTACCATCCTCCAAATTCTTACACTCCATAGGCGATCCTAATTCCTCCACAGGTAGAGCATCTACCTCCTTAGCCAACCATGATGGGGACTTTCTCCTAATTGGTCATCTTGCATGGTCTCTCTCTCTATGTTGGTTTCTCTCGTGCTTATGAAGGATCTCCCTCCTCTAGTATGATAACTCATTCATGTGTCTGCATAGTCAAGTAATAGGTAAATGGATTAGTATACTCACCATTAAATGATAAAAAATTAAGTCAAAAATAACTATTTTTACCTACTCTGCTTATTTCCCCCCCTTTTTCTTTCCTATTCTAGCCCCTTTCAGGACCTCCTAGGCTCTTTTGGGCTCCTTGAGGCCAATCTTAGGGCCTCATTACCCTAGGCTATGGATTTCTAGGAAAATTCATTGCCTTAAATGTGGGCTAGGACATGGCCCCCATGGCTTGGTAGTGCTCTAGGCTGCAATTTTGCCTAATTAGGCCGTGACCTAGGGCATGGTGCCTTGGAGAGCCTTAGGGCTCCTCATTTCTCTCTCCATGGTAATGGTTTAAGTTTTTGTTTGTCCCAAATTCTTCTTGTCACTAAGCCCATCATTTTGAATATTTATTTTTCCCAATTCATCCATCAAATCATTTGAAATCAGTCAAATTGGGTTTTAGGCCTTCAAAACCCACAAAATGCATAAAATTTGCAAAAATTTTAGTTAAAGGACTTACTCAAAACCATATTGTACATCTTTGGCATGCTCTTATGGCCTTGTTTTCTCTAATTTGGATTTGATGGATCATAGTCTCTCTTTTGGATTTCTCAAAGTGAAAACAAGAGTGAAAATGATTCACTTTTTACTCTTTTTTCCTCTTTTAGACATTTTTCTTGTTTTTTGTTGGCACTTTTTGGGTGTTTTATCCTTTTTTTCATTCCATACCATGAAACCTCCATCTTAAGGGTTTTTAAATGTTCTAAATGAATTGGTAGCCTCCATTTTTTTATTTAAGGCTTCCTTTGGCCTCCCTCTAGCCTTGTTTTGGTCTCGAGGACCCCTGATGGGTCCCCATTGACCTCTCAAGCCCATGCCCAATCTCGTGGGCACCCAAGGATAGAGGTTACTTGTTATACTTCTTTTAGTTAGTCATTTATTTGATTTTTGTATTTGATCCATTCTAACTCCCTTCCTCTCTCTCTTTTTCATTGTGGTTGTAGGTAGGGTTGTTAGCTAGTTGAGTGGTTTGGGACTTGCTCTAGTCTTATTGACTACTCTTCATCTTCTCTAAACCTTCCCCCACCTTTCCCTTGTTACCTCTTACCATGGATAATGTTAGTCAACCACTTTTTTTTTGTCTTAGTTTCATTATTGGTTTCCCTCATGCAACTCAATTTATACTACCTTGCTTTGAGATTGCCTTTCTAACAGTTAATAGTCTTACATCCTCAACCCCCATCATGGTGCACCTCTTAGTGGTGATATCACATAGATGAAAATATTTGGGGTAACCCTAGATCAATATATGTAGCTTAGTTTATCAATGTTCCATGGGGCCATGAGCTTGTTACAACTAGTTTCTTCCTTACCAATGAAATGAATAATGTCCATCGAGTATCACGTGATCATTCTGGCACCTTGATTGATACCCATAGAGTTAGGCACATGATATGTGAAGTTATTATCTTACTCACCTCTTATCCTGTGTCTCAAATCACTAATTCTTGGGCCATCCTTACCTCTGAATTACTCACCCTCTTTGAGGCAGCACATGATTTTCTCTCCTTCGAGGATATCCAGTTCACCCCATATCCCTCATAGGGAGAACACTAGGGCTAATGTTTTTGGTGAATGTCATTATATATTGTATGATTTGATTTAATATCACTTGTGTCCCTCCTTCATAAGAGCTATAGCTATAACTAGAGATTAAGTTGGATTTAGATTATGTAGCATTTACACTCTCACTCATGGATCATGTTGTTGACATCTTCCACTACCATTCGTATCTAGGAATTATTAGGTAATGTTCTATTTTATCTTTTTAGTTATTTCTTTCTTTTGATTTTGTGTGGCTTTTAGGTACTACAACGACACTCCTTATTCATTTCAACAATGACTACTTGTATCTTGGGGGCATATGTTTCACATGACCCTATTCCTCCCTATGATTACACATCAGCTCACATAAAGATTATCAACATTATTTATCCTAATTCAAGGCATATTTCACTAATTTTTACCTTTCTCACCTCATAATCTCATCCCCTATATATCCTCACTCCATCTCAACCCTTTTGCATGCCAAATAAGCTCTCTAGGCACCTCTTGGGGCCCTTTCAAAGAACTTGTTAACCACCCTAAGTAGACTTTTAACCTAGGACATAGCTTATGGAGGAAACCCGTGGCCTAAGACACATGTTTCCCTTAAAAAAATTTGTGTCCTAG